>JAJPUD010000566.1:373459-392407 GCA_023553655.1 Myrmecobius fasciatus | reverse complement strand
GTCATATGAAAAGGTGCTCCAAATCACTATTGATCAGAGAAATGCAAATCAAGACAACCCTGAGGTACCACTTCACACCTGTCAGATTGGCTAAAATGACAGGAAAATTAATGATGATTGTTGGAGGGGATGTGGGAGGGCTGGGACACTGATGCATTGTTGGTGGAGCTGTGAACGGATACAGCCATTCTGGAGAGCAATTTGGAACTATGCTCAAAAAGTTATCAAACTGTGCATACCCTTTGACCCAGCAGCATTTATATTGGGCTTGTATACCAAAGAGGTCATAAAGGAAGGAAAGGGATTCACATGTGCAAGAATGTTTGTGGCAGCCCTTTTTGTAGTGGCTAGAAACTGGAAACTGAATGGATGCCCTTCAATTGGAGAGTGGCTGAATAAATTATGGTATATGAATGTTATGGAATATTATTGCTCTGTAAGAAACAACCAGCAGGACGATTTCAGAGAGGCCTGGAGAGACTTGCATGAACTGATGCTGAGCGAAATGAGAAGAACCAGGAGATCATTATACACGGCAACAACAATACTATATGACAATCAATTCTGATGTACATGGCTCTCTTCAACAATGAAATGTTTCAAACCAGTTCCAATTGTTCACTGAAGAAAGCCATATACACCCAGAGAGAGGGATATGAAATGTGGACCACAACATAACATTTTCATACTCCTTGATTGATGTTTGCTTACATTGTGTTTCCTTTATCTGATATGTCTTTTGTGTAGATAAGATTTTTCTTGCACAACAATGATAAGTTTGGAAATATGTATATATATATATATATTTGATTTGTCAAGTATTTTAACATAATTAACATGTAGTGAATATCCTGCCATCTAGGGGAGGGGTGGGGAGTTGGGGGGAAAAAATTTGTAACAGAAAGCTTTGTAAGGGTTAATGTTGAGGAATTACCCACACATGTTATACAAATAAAATAAAATAAAATAAAAAAACCTATCAGGAGATTAAAAACAAGGATCCACCTGACCATTTGGGGTTTAGCAACTAAAGGATCTTAACATTGGAGAGAACAATTTCAATTTGAATGAATGAGTACAAAACTCGAGTGCCGGGGTCTGAAGTGAGCAAGATAAGAAAATATAGGCCCTAAGAATACTACTTTGAGCCTGAGACAGAGAAGAAACACAGTAGGATAACTTGAGGGAATGGCAGGATCAAGTGATGATGTCTCTAATAGGGGAGAGAGAAGCCCCCAGATTAGAATGGCTCACTGAGGCATGGCTGGGCTAGAGAGGACAGAAACAAATCCCCAATAGATTATTATTATTATTATCCCAATACTGAAAAATAGATATGAGCAAAGGCCAGCATCTAAAGTAGATTACTAAAATATTAGAAAAGAATCGAGGATTAAGGCAAAGGATGTGTCTACCAACAATCAGAACAGAATCAACAAAAACATTAAGACCATAAAAAGTCAGTGTAACCCATCCAAGAATGCAAGAAGGGGCAAAGCCTGCCCAGCATGAAGTTGCAATCAAAGGAACTGATGCAGAAAATGAGTAAAACAGAAGAATACACTGAATGCAAAATAAAATACTGTGGATTAAGAGAATCCCAAAAGGTAAAGGCAAAAGAAAAAAGAAATTCCACAGCTAGCAACTAAAGTCTCAGTGAAAAAACAAAACAAAACAAAAAAACCTAGCCTGGCCACAAAGAAAAACTAAATTAAAGCTCTTAATTTAAAAACTCTTAAAAGAATAAATAACAAGAAGGAAAAAAAATTTAACACACACCCTAATAAAAAGAAGGGAGCAATCAGAACCCAATAATTCCATAACAAAAGACTGGAAAAAATTAAAGAAATAAACTACTATCAAAAATAAGTGGTCTGAAAGACAGGTCAAGGAGAAATAATATAAACTCCCAGAAAATCATGACAAAACAAAAACAACTGAAAACCCTATCACAAGAAATCATAAAATTATTCATACTTATTAAAACCAGAGGGTAAAATAAAAATAGAATCCCCTAGTCATCTCAGTTAAAAAACCTCAAAAATGAAATCAGAATGGTCAGCCAAAATACAAAACTTCCATATCAAAAGAAAAATCCTGCAAGGAGCCAGAAAGAAAGAATCTGAATGATACAGTTTATGACATACTTTAGGACCAAATGTTGGGATTGGGTCATATGAAAAATTCACAATTAGCCAAAAGATAGATTTAGGAGATTACAGACAAAATGAAGGTATACGATAGACACCAGGAATGGTATGTATGAAACAGAGTGGGAGAGCATATAGTTAGCAAAAAAGGGGTTTTAGCAATTAATGAAGGAAAAGGCAAGTTCCCTAGTGGAGAAAGGAAACACCTCATGAGGTTGAGGCATTCCCTTAGCTGACAGGCTAAATCCAAAAAGGGATTACTCCCTAAAAGAGTTAGTTAGCTATAAGGAGAGTTTGAGGAGATACCAAAAGGTACAGTGGGCTTCAAAAGGAGAGATACTGTATGGCATGGAGGAGGGATAAGGGGAAAGACAGTGTGAGACAAGGTGTCCTAGTGAACTGACCAGTTCAGTAAAGATGGCATGGGCCATAAGCAGATTTATAGGAGAAATTTAACCTCAGGGACATGACTGGGATTTCTGATAAGATGTGGCAAGGTGAGGCTGCCCATGATCCCCTTTGAAGATGGACTTCAAGGGCTTGACATAACTTGGAAACCTAGAAAGGTAAAGACAATTGAGCACTTAGAAATTTTTCTTATTCTCATAAATATTAAAGTTTTCTCAGTAAGATGATTTCTAATGTGTCCTATATATTTCATGAGTATTGTGTTCCCTATTAGACTGTGAGCTTCTTAAAGCAGGGGCCATTTTTATCATACTTTGCATCTCCAGTGTTTAGTACAGCTCAACATAATATGTACTTAGTAAATGTTTTATATGCTGACTTGACTAAATGATTAGAAGCTTATACAAAACACTAGTGGAGGAAGAAGAAACAAAATATTACCTATATTAATTTTAGTCATGTAGCATCAAACCAAAACTACTGTCTTCAAAGGATTCCTAAGTTATTAAAACACATACATGCACACACACACAAAGACCTTGATGTGTTTTTGTTCTTTTTTGTTTGTTTGTTTTGCTTTGGGATGTGTTTGTTTTTGTTTTTTGTTTTTTTTTTTTGGAGGGAGGGGCCGTGAGGAAGGGAAAAGGAATCCTATATACTAGGGAAGAAATGAGGAACAAGGGAAAGTTATTTTGAATAACTACATGAAAAAAAGACAGATAGGAAGAACTGGACAAGAGTCATCCCATGTTTAAACAAAGAAGGGTTGTAAAGACTCAATGGCACTTGTATATACATGTGCACATATACAGAATTTTGTGCAGCTATATATTAGGTTCATCAAGGAAGCAAGTAGAGATATAGAGTCTCAGGCACAAGGGAAATAAACTCCTGCTTCAGATAATAAAGGGAAAAAGGATCCGTCATAGATATGAGATGGTATCTCAAAAGTTGTTTTAATTTGTACTTCTCTAATCAATAATGATTCAGAACATTTTTTCATATTTATATATATAGCTTTTATTTCTTCATCCAAAAACTGCTTGCTCATATTCTTTGACCATTTATCAATTGGGGAATGACTCATATTCTTATAAATTTGACAAAATTTTCTAAATATCTGAGATATAAAAACTTCATCCTCATAAACTACAAAAATTTCCCTAGATTTTCTTCTTTCCTTCTAGTTTTGGCTACATTTGGTTTCATTTGTTGAAAAATGTTTTAAAATAACCAAAATTATCCATTTTACATTTCACAATGCAATTGCATTTTTTCAAAATTCTTTTATCATCCATTAAATCTGACAAGGTAAATGATACCTACCTTTTATGTCTTAAGTCATGTATCCATTTTGACCACATCTTGGTAAATAGTGTAGTATTGGTCTACACCTAGTTTCTATTAGACTACTTCCTAGTTTTCTTGACAATTTTTTTTTTTTTACCAAAGAGTAAATTCTTATTCCAAAAGCTTAAATTTTCACATCTGTCAAACATAAGATCACTAAAATTATTTATTAGCATGTACTATATGTCTAATCTATTCCACTGATCCATCTTTCTATTTCTAAGCCAGCACCAGAGAGTTTTGATATTACCACTTTTTAGTACAATTTAAGATTGGATACTACTAGACCCACTTACTTTCTATTTTTTTTTCATTAATTCCTTTGCTATAAAAGATTAAGGCCTTTTGTTCTTCCAAATGAATTACTATTTTTTCTAGAGCAAAGAAATAAATTTTGATAACTTAGTTGAGATGACATTGAGTAAGTAGATTAGCTTGGGCAGAACTGTCATTCTTACAACTGTGCCATCAACATTAACAACTAATTTTAATGAATATTTCTCTAATTATTTCAATCTGATTTTATTTATATATAAAGTATTTCTAATTATGTTCATGTAGTTCCTAAGTTTGTCCTGGCAGATCTATTCCCTGGTATTTTATGCTATCTAAAATTATTTTAAATATTTTACCCTCTCTTCTTGCAAGGTTTTGTTAGTGATACACAGAAATGCTTGTGTGGGCTTATTTTTAATCCTGCTACTTTGATAAAATTATTGTTTCAACTAACTTTTCAGTTAAAATCTCTAGGATTTTCCAAAAATACCCTCTCATTATCTGCAAAAAAGAGATAGTTTTATTTTTCACTGTCTGTTTTGATTCCTTCAACTTCTTTTTCTTCTCTTATGGCTATTGGTAGCATTTCTAATACAATACTGTATAATACTGATGATAATGGGCATCCTTATTTCACTCCCTATCTTGTTGGGAAGGCTCTAGTTTATTTCCATTATAGACAATGACTGCTGATAGTTTGAGAGGGATACTACCTATCATTTTAAAGAAGGCTCCATTTATTCCTATGCTCTCTAGTGTTTTAAATAGGAAAGGGTGCCATATTTTGTCAAAAGGTTTTTTTTTTTTTTTTGCATCTATTGAGATAATCATAGTATTTCTGTTGGTTTTGTTATTGATATGGTCAATTATCTTCTCCTAATATTGAACCAACCCTGTATTCCTGGTATAAATCCTACTTTAGTCATAGTGTATTATCCTGGTGATAAACTGTTATAATATCCTAATAAACACACTCAATTACCTATAGAAATCTATCTTACTCTATAGGAAAGTAAGAAAGGAAGGGGACCAGAAAAAGCAATAGAGGAGAAAGCTGATAGAAGGGAGGGTAGATTAAAGGAGGCAATGGTCAGAAGCAAAACACAGGTGAGAAAGAACAGGGTGAAAGGAGAAAGAGAAAAGTATAAACAGGAAAAATAGGATGGAGGGGAATATATAATAAATAATTATAACTGTAAAAGTGAATAGGATGAACTCTCCCATAAAATGGAAATGGATAGCAAAGTGAATTAAAACTAAAATCCTATAATATATTGTTAAAAAACACAGTTGAGGTAGATACCCGGGAGCCAAGATGGCAGAGTGAAGATATGACTCTGTGTCCTCCTCTGACCTTCTCTCAAATCAACAATAAAATAAGCCTCTGAACTGATCTTTAAGTCAATGAATCCAGAACTATTTGGACTATGAAACACTGCTTGCAGTGACCTCTGAAGAACTTCATAGCAGGTCTGTTTCAGTCGGGCATCGGGGTAAGCAGTTAGCTCGGTGCAGCTCCTGAACAGAGGGCAGAGAACTGGGTGGGACTCAGCTCATTGTGGCAGAAACTCCAAACTCCAAACTCCTGGGGAGTTTGAGGCACTCAGAACATTCTGCCCTGATTGGGGGCAGGTATTCTGGCAGATTTGCCTTTTATAAGGAGTAAATTGGGCAAAGTCCTAGCCCCACCGGCCCAGGAAGTTAATTAGCAGAATTGCCCCAGGTCAAACTACCACAGCTGAGGCTTCTCTAGCCTTAAACAGACCCCCAAGCTTTCTAAAAAATGAGTAAGAAGCAGAAGACATCTCTCACCATAGACAGCTTTTATCGAGAGAAAGAAGGGCAGACCCCAGATCCTGAGGTTCCTATAGGCAAAGCAACTCCAGAGGAAGCCATCAAGGGAGATGTAACCTGGTCCCCTTTTCAAAAGGCCTTCCTGGAAGATTGCAAAAAGAATCTCAAAAGAGAGCTGGATGATAAATGGGAAAATAAGCTGAGATCAATGTAAGAAGGATACAATGTCTTGCAAGAAGGATATGATGCCTTGCAAAAGAGATTTGAAAAAGACACCAATTTATTGAAAAACAAAATTGGTGAAGTGGAAAAAGTATGCAATGAACAAATTGGCCAGCTACAAAAGGAGCTAAAAAAGGTAACTGAAGAAAACAACACTTTAAAAATAAGAATTGAGGGGCAGCTAGGTGGCGCAGTGGTTAGAGTACCAGCCCTGAAGTCAGGAGGACCTGAGTTCAAATCTGGTCTCAGACACTTAACATTCCCTAGCTGTGTGACCCTGGGCAAGTCACTTAACCCCAACTGCCTCAGCAAAAAGCAAAAAAAAAAAAAAAAAAGATAAGAATTGGACAAATGCAAGTGAATGACTCAATAAGACTTCAAGAATCAGTTAAACAAAAACAAAAAAAAAATGAAAAAATAGAAGAAAATATGAAATATCTCCTAGGAAAAACAACTGATTTGGAAAATAGATCTAGGAGAGACAATCTAGGGATTATTGGACTTCCTGAAAGCCATGATGAAAAAAAGAACCTTGATGCTATCTTCCAGGAAATCCTGAAAGAAAACTGTCCTGAGGTTTTAGAATAAGAAGGCAAAATCACCATTGACAGAATTCACCGATGACCTCCTGAAAGAGACCCCCAAATTAAAACCCCAAGGCATATCGTGGCTAAATTTCAGGACTAATCGCACCAAGGAAAAGATTCTGCTAGCAGCTAAAAAGAAACAATTCAAATACCGAGGATCTATAATTAGAATCACACACGATCTATCAGCCTCCACATTGAAGGATCGAAGGGCCTGGAACCAGATATTCCAAAAGGCAAAGGAACTTGGATTACAGCCAAGAATAACCTATCCTGCTAGAATGAGCATTATCCTCCAGGGAAGAAGAAGGTCATTTAATGATATAGGTAAATTTCACCTATTTCTAATGAAAAGACCAGATCTGAACAAAAAGTTTGACCTCCAAACACAGAACTCAAGAGAAGCATAAAAAGGTAAAAAGGAAAGGACTCTTGAGAACTTTATTTCTACTATGGGGATACTTAAAGATTGGGGATATAATTTGATATTACTTTGATAATAAGAAAAAGAAAACCAGAGAGGGAAAGGCTATCATACTGGGAAAAAGAGGGAAAAGGTGGTAAAATAAGGTTTAAAAAAAAAGGAGGTAAAAATAAGGTAAAAGAAAAAAAAAACACAGTTGATACAGAGAGATAAGGTAAAAGGCTAGAGAACAATTTGGAACTCTGCTCAAAGGGCAATCAAACTGTGCATACTCTTTGATCAGGCAATACTATTATTACCCAAAAAGATCAGAAAAAAAAAGAGAGAGAAAGAAAAGCACCTATACATAGATATACACCTCTTTTTATTGTGGCAAAAAATTGTTAATAGAGAGGAATAGGTTGTGGTTAAGTTATGATATATGAATGTAATGGAATACTACTGTGCTATAAAAAAATGACAAGCAGGTGGATTTCAGGAAAACCTGGAAAAACATACATGAACTTATGCTGAGTGAAGTAAGCAGAACCAAGAGAACACTGTACTCAGTAACATTGTGAAACAATGAAATATGAATGACTTCTCAGCAATATGACAATCCAAAACAATTCTCAAGAAGACTCAAGAAGGAAAATGCTATCCACTTTCAGGGATAGCTTTCAAAGGAAAAAACTAATAGCCTGAATGCAAATCTAAGCATACTATTTTCAGTTTTCATGAACTATTCCTTTTGGTCTGTTTCCTCTTTGATAACAGAACTCATCCTGAAATATGTTTTTCATGGTTGGACACATAATATATCAAATTGCCTATATCTTAAGAAGGAAGGAGAGAAATTTCAAATTCAAAAATCATTTAAGAAATACACTTTAAAAGTGCACTGTTAGAACCAGGAGATCATTATACACGGCAACAACAGTACTATATGACGATCAATTCTGATGGACATGGCTCTCTTCAACAATGAAATGTTTCAAACCACCTCTAATTGTTCACTGAAGAAAGCCATATACACCCAGAGAGAGGGATGTGAAATGTGGACCACAACATAACATTCTCATACTCCTTGATTGATGTTTGCTTACATTGTGTTTCCTTTATCTGATATATCGTTTGTGTAGACAAGATTTTTCTTGCACAACAATGACAAGTTTGGAAATATGTATACATATATTCGATTTGCCAATATTTTAACATAATTAACATGTAGTGGATATCCTGCCATCTAGGAGAAGGGTGGGGAGTTGGGGGAAAAATTTGTAACGGAAAGCTATGTAAGGGTTATTGTTGAAGAATTACCCACACATATGTTATGCAAATAAAATAAAAAAAATAAAATTTAAAAAAAAAGTGCACTGTTAATTACTACATAATGAAAATTGTATTTATGTGTAATTGGAAAAAATAAAATACTATTAAAAAGGAAAAACATGGAACAACTTGCACAAAATGAAGAGTGAAATGAACAGAATCAAGAAAACATCATTGTAAACAGTAACAACAATGTTCTAAAAATAATTGTAAGCAACTAAGCCATTTTGAGTATTACAAATATTCAAATAAACTTACAAAGGACCTATGAAGGAACATGCTATCCACTTCCAGAGAAAAAAACTGATAGAAAGAAGTTAACGCAATATGGTTTTTACATGTGTTTACATGCATGCATAGAAAGAGAGGAGAGAGGGAAAGAGGGGAGGGGGAGAGACAGACAGACAGAGAAAAACACACATAGATAGAGAGAGAGAGAGAGAGAGAGAGAGAGAGAGAGATCTCTAATGACCTTTTCTAATGTTGGGCAGGGAATTAAAAACTTACAATGTAACAAAAAAATTTAATTTTTATATTTATGTATACATATATGTAACATACATACACATATGATATACATATATATTCACATACTTATACATAAACATACATGTCATATATAAAATCTCATCTGAACTTCAGAACAACTTGCAAAAAGAAATGATATTATTATCTCTATTTTATAGTTAGGGAAATTGAGACTAAGAGACACTAAGTAAATTGCTCAGGCCTATACAACTAGTAAGTGATTTAAGTAGGAGTTAAATTCCAGCCTTCTTGATTCTAATACCAGGCACCTAATAAGCTACCTAACTGCCTATTATGTGGTGGGAGGGGGAAGTTAGAATAAAGGGAATAGAAAGTATAAGAGGATATGACACAGGAATAAACAACTAACAATTATAACTATGAATATTAATGGATGAATTCCTTCATAAAAAGAAGGACAAATGAAAATATATAAAAGAATAATGTTTTTTATAAAAAGCAAAAGAATTCATTCAAAACTGAATGAAATTAATCAAATTTATTATGCTTGAGAAAAATTCAAAAAAATCAAGGGCAGTGAGGGAATTGAGGGAATTATTAATCAAGATCTCAGACAAATCAGGAGTAAAAACACTGTTTAAAAAATTAAGAAAAACAACATAACTAAAAAGGTAGTATTAAAATATTAATAATTAATGCATGCACACAATTTTGTATCTAAGTATCAAAAAAGGAAAAACCTTATAAAATTACAAGAAGAAATAGCAAAATTATGAAGACTGGGGAACCTTAACATGATAACTTTCTGACTTAGACAAGTCCAACAAAAAAAAGATAACAGTTAAGAAACTGAATAAACTTTTAGAAAAGTTAGATATCTGGTGTGACTGAATGGGAGCAGAAATTTTTCTCTACTGCGTATAGTAGCCTTACAGAAACCAATAATTTGGTTCATTTCATTCAGTTTTGAATGACTTCTTTACCAATTTTATCTATTCGTTTTGTACTAACCCCATTTTAAAATACTTCATGGATCCCAAGGATTTTCCAGAGTTTATTCTAATTAGGGAAATTCTAGCCTAATTGTACCAAGCATTTTTACATATCTTTAACCAATGGATCCACTCCATTTAAACAGCAGTTTTAAGTTTTCTTTCCCAGAGAAAGCTACATATGAGTGATCAACAAACATATATAATCTACTTAAACTTTTGGTGTTTTAGATTCCTTTAATTAAAAAAAAAAAAATGCCAAAATCAGAATATCTTAAAGACTCACTGACCCAGATTCAAAAAAGAGCCAAACAAGTGTTTGCCTCAGGGATGAAAATGAGGAAGGGTAGACAGAAAAATATATAAAATATAAATTTACTATACCAAATACAACAACATATCAGGAGAGGGTTGAATAGTAGAAACTTCATAGTCTTACCCCAGGTACAAAATTAGATACTTAATCTTCTATTCCAGCTCTAACATTCAAACAGCCTACTTAATAACAAATCAATCTACAAACTGATTTAGTGACAAAGTCTAATGGCTTAGTGGCCTTCCCTCTTTCCCGTTGTATATTATGCACGTTGGAACTATGCAATAACTAACTGAAGCAAATTGCTAAGGAAGAGTCATAGTAAAGTAGGGGAAAGTAAGGCTAGAAAGTGGCTAATGGACATTTCATAGTCCATCTTAAAAATGGAGTATCTTAATAGAATGCAAAGAGTTTTAGGTCTAATTTCAATTCCTGTGATATTTACCCACCATAAACAAGTTAAGCTGTCTATCTGAATGTTTCCTCAGCTGTAAACAGGGCATAATAAAATCTTCAAAAAGTTATTGCAAGTCTCAAGAGATAGTAGCAAAATTAAAAACCAGTATATGTCAATAAACCTCTGTGTGTGTGTGTGTGTGTGTGTAAAATAAACCACTTTATAAACCATTTTGAAAATTATAAACCACTATACAAGTCAACTTTAGTCTGTTTTGGGGTTCTGTTTTTTTTCATCCCTTTATTCCTTTGTGTTTTGTTCATTATATGTTTACTATGATACAATCTGGCACTATAAAAACATCTCAAATGTGAGAAATGGATTAAGTATGTTTGGTTTCCACAGTTAAAAAATTAAATGGGAAAAATGAAACTTAAATTAGAAAACTGAGACCCAAAACAATGTAAGAATGCAAGCTCCTTAGGAGAAGGGACTGGGTTTTTTGATGGGGGTGGTGGTCTGAGATTTAAAAGGAACTTTTTTTTTTTTTGACATTAATTTTTCATTGTAGAAGCCCCTTGGTGAATTCCAGGTGGGGAAGAGGACAGACTACAAGTTTCCCTACCTGTGGATCAAACATCTTAGTATGGGGCTCTTTTGTAGCTGGGGAAAATACCCCCTAGAAGCTCTGAAGACCTAGAGAATGTATGTAAACCTATTGAAAACTGTTCATCCTTGCACTCCCTTGGTGACCCCGTTTTAGCGGACACTCGAAGTGTCCTTTCTTATGAGAAAGCAATAAACTCCTTTTTGCCTCTCCTAACACAAATCTGATTAACTGGATGGAGGGGCAATGACCCTCACCATACGTCAATGAAAAGATCATCCCTCCATGGGAATTCATACCTTTCCATCCCATTCAGTCTGTTTTTAGCTATTCTTCCTTTGTTGCCTGTGGAAAAAGAAATAAAACCAATGTTCTTTTTATCAAATTTTATCCATTTTTTTCTCTCCTAGGCAAGTGAGGAAACTTTTCGATTCTGGTCATCTGAAAACCACTAACAACTATTTATTTCTTCCATGGAGGTTAAAAACAACAGGATAGTCTCCTTAAAGTTATGGGTGTCACAGGTGCCTTTGCACTCATTCTGTTTCTAAATCTTTTTTTAGAAATACTGAATTTTGATTATTGGTGGTGAAAATATAGATGTGATTTTTTTTTTCCTCCAAGGTCACAAGGCCTTAACCCAAAGCACCCCAGCCGAAATCTATCAATGGGCCAGGTAGCGAAAAGCAAGAATCAAGAAAAATGGGGATCTCAAAACAATTCAAGAAGAGAAAGGAAGGTTGGAATGAAAGGGGGGAGGGAGAGGTAGGAAAATGCATGTCCTTTCCCCACTACGTGCGAGCCAGAATTTCCTGAGCATGGAGGGGAGGGGGAGAGCGCACGAGCCACCAGACCAGACTAAGAAAAGGAGAATACACCCGCCTAAGTCACGCACCAGCACTCTGGGGTCCGACTCTGCCCTACCTCTCATTAGCGTTCCGCGCTAGGTCCACGCACGTATATACGTAGGCATGCCTACGCCCTACTTCTCTCCCCTTCCCCCCATCCCCTCCCTCCCTGCTAAAAAGGACTCACCGTCTACCGGGAAGCCGCAGGGGGCAGACCAACGGCCTCAAGTGAGGCTCCTCCCCTGAGCCTCGAGCTCTCGCGAGAAGCGACCGAGGCCAAACGCGGGGCAAACACGCACGCACCACACACAGACACACGAGCTCTCTCACGGTGCCTTCCTTACCCCTCTGACAGTATTTTCCACCCAGCAGATTCTTCTTACCACTGTTTTAAGTTGGGGAAAGGTATTAAAAACATTCCCCAAGGGAGACGACAATAAGAAAGACGTATTACCGTTCGCTTTTGCATCTCTCCTCCCCAAGAACCATGAGACCTTTCCATCTGACTAGCAACTGAAAAACCTTCCATATGTTTTGTGCCCCTCGTTGGAGTGTGAACTTCTGAGATCTGGGACTGTTATACTTTTTTTGTAGAATCTTTAGCACTTAGCACAGTGATTTGCACATAGTAAGTGCTTAATATATATATTTAATTATTATTATTATTTTATTCATTTGTTTCTATTTTGACCAAGGAACCTTAGGGTTTTCATCTCCCAGACTGATTTTTTTTCCTTTTGATTAGGTAAAAGAGGTCTTTCTCTGCCTCATTCTTTGAAAAATTTATTTATTTTTTGACACATCGCTGTAAGAATCATGTTGGGAGAGAAAAATCAGAGCAAAAGGGAAAGATCATGGGAGAGAAAAAAAAAAAGTGAACATAGCATGTGTTGATTTACATTCTATCTCCATAGTTCTTTTTCTGGATGCAGATGGCATTTTCTTTCCAAATTCTATTGGGATTGTTTTGGATTATTGAACCACTGAGAAATCTTTCATAGTTGATCATCACACATTCTTGCTATTATTGTGTACAATGTATTCCTGGTTCTGCTTGTTTCACTCAGCTTCAGTTCTTGTAAATCTTTCCAGACCTTTCTAAAATCATCTTCTTTATTTTTTTATAGAGCAATAGTATTCCATAATCTTCATATACCATAATTTATTCAGCCATCCCCCAAATGATGGGCATCTACTCATTTCCCAATTCTTTGCTACCACAAAAAGAGCTGCTATAAACACTTTTGCACATGTGGGTCTTTTTCTCTCTTTTATGATTTCCTTCGGAAATTTCCCAGTAAATGTCACTCCTGGTCAAAGGGTATGCAGAAAGGGTATGATAGTCCTTTGGGCATAGTTCCAAAAATTGTGCATTTCTCTTATCAATAGTGATTTAGAGCATTTTTTCATATGACTATAGATTGCTTTAATTTCATCATCTGAAAATTGTCTATTCATATCTTTTGACCATTTATCAATTAAGGAATGACTTGTATTCTTACAAATTTGACACATTTCTTTATATATTTTAGAAATAAGATCTTTATAAAAACACTGGCCTTTAAGAATTTTTCCCAGCTTTATATTTCCCTTTTAATCTTGTTTCTGCTTTGTGAAAAACCTTTTTAATTTAATGCAATCAAAGTTGTCCATTTTACTTTTCATAATGTTCTCTAGTTTTCTTTGGCCATAAATTCCTCCCTTCTCCAAAGATCTGATAGATAATTTATCCCTTGCTCTCCTAATTTGTTTATGGTATTATCCTTTATGCCCAAATCATGTACAGAGAAAAATTTGGAATACAAAGGTATACAAAAATGAATGTTAAAACCTTTCTTTACATGTATTTAGAAAAATAAAATACTATTTAAAAAAAGCAACTTATGGTTCTAACCATAAATAGCATCACTGGGAGAATACCAGTGTTCTAAAAAAAAGAAAAGAAAGAAAAATGGATTTTGGTGGCACAGAACAACTTAGAATCATTGAAAGCCTTATTCCACTTTCCAAATGCAATTTGGCATGCTCCCCTTCTATCAGTTTAGAGTCCAGATCACTATTTATCTGTTGTGATTATGTAAAATAGATGTATTGATTGACAAACCTAGTGGAATTAAATAAATGCTTACATATGAAGCAATTGAATAGGGTACCTACCATAATCTGGGAAAAATACATTCATGATCCATTTCACTTTTCCTCTGTGGATCACTGGGTTGATCTCATTCTAGGGGCTATAGATTTAATCGAGGAAGCATTATAATGTGACCCACTGAACACCTGAATACCTGAAAACAGGAACATCTGTAGATCCTCATGAAGAAAATACTTTTTTCATTTGGATTTTGCGTAGGATTCAGGATTTGGTACAAACACATTTCTGATGACTGGTACTTTCCTATTTGGTGTCCCATTGTTGATAGGAGTCTCCAACAATTTTGGATGAAGCAGGGCAGGGCAGATGTTAAGAGAAGCCTTCCATCTTCCCTCTACTTTATTCCTTCTGTGTTTTCAACCTTGATCCCTTCAGTTTGTTTCCCAGTAGCTGAGAATTATGTGTCAGCAGGTCTCATTACTTTAACTTGTCTGGGGCACCTTTCTCTTCCTATCATACCTATATCTTTTCTGCTTCTTTTTGATAGCAGAAGCCTTCTTGATGTGTATAATGGAAGTAGGGAAAGACAAAGCAAGATGAGTAATATATATGATGCCCCAAAAGTCTCAGCTTAAAACTGAGCTAAAACTTTTGGAACACTTTGTATATCAATATACATTCATGAATATCAGTATACATACATGTATATATACTTGATGCACACATGTTCTGTTGAAGTCCATCCAGATATAGGCTGTGCAGATTGTGCAGTGATCCCCCTCACTTCTCTAGAGTTTGGGTATTTTTTTTAAAGTTGTGGCTGAGAAAGGGGACACAGGGTTCCTGTTTGTGACTTTGAGGGAAAACTAATATCTAGAGGTACCTTTGGATTTGGCTAAAACTGGTTTGGCTCATCAAAGCACAAGCTTTTGTTCTACTTCTCTACAACTTTAACCCTAGGCCTTAGCTTCCTCACATAAAACTTGTCTTTCTGACTCTAAAAGGAGAAATTCCTACTCTTTTTATATTTAGACATCTAAAAAAATCATTTTGCTAGTCAACAAGTCTTGTCACATCTTAAAAGCTTAGAAGTGAAAGTGAACATTTAGTAAAAGAGCAACTTTCTTGAAGCCCCAATAGCCTTTTCAAATAAGCAGGCAGTAAAAGTGAGTAATACATTCAGTTACTCCTTGGAAAGATAGAAAGGAAGTGGTGACAAAAAATCGCTGTTTTCCTCCTAGATCAGTTTTGGTTAGTAACAGATTCAGTTAAACTCAGAGTTTATTCTTTTTGAAAAATTATTTATTTTGTATTTTATTTTCCCTTAAATACTCATAAAAACAATTACAACATCTGTTTTTAAATTTTTCTGTTCCAAATTCTCTTGCTCCCTCTGTATATCTCTCATTGAGAAAGCAAGCAATTTGATATAGGTTATACCCATTATAGTCATGCAAAGCATATTTCCCTATTATTAAGGTTGTAAAAAAAAATACATAGACAAAAACAAAACAAACAAACAAACAAAAAACTCCAAGCAAATAAAGTTTTAAAAGTATGCTTTAATCTGTATTGAAACTCCTTCAGTTCTTCTCTGGAGATGGATAACATTTTTCATCCTAAGTCCTTCTGAGTTGTCTTGGATAATTATCTTGCTGAGAATAGCTGTTATTCACAGTTGTGTACAATATCTTAGAATATTACTGTTATGTGTACAATCTTCTCCTGATTCTATTCATTTTGCTTTGTATCAGTTCATGTAATTCTTTCCAGTTTTTTTTTTCTGAAAGCAACCTACTTATTTCTTATAGCACAATAGTATTCCATTACAAAATCCCACAATTTGTTCAGCTTTTCCCCAACTGGTGGGCATCCCCTCAATTTTCAATTCTTTGCTACCAGAAAAAAGCTGCTATAAATATTTTTGTACATATAGGTCCTTTTCCTTTTTATTTTTTATCTCTTTTGGGATGAAGATCTACCTTGGCTAGGTCAAAGGGTATGCATGATTTTATAGACCTCTGGGCATAGTTCCAACCTTCTCTACAGAATGGTTAGAATCAGTTCACAACTCCACCAACAATGCATTAATTTCTCATTTTCCTCACATCCCTTCCAACATTTGCCATTTTGCTTTTCTGTCTTATTAGCCAATCTAATAGGTGTGAAGTAGAACCTCAGAATGGTTTTAATTTGCATTTCTCAAATCAGTAGTGTTTTAGAGCATTTTTCATATGGCTATAGATACTTGTATTCATCAGAAAATTGACAATTCATGTCTTTTGATCATTTATCAATTGCTAAATGTCTCAGAGTTTATTCTTGAAGTACCTTCATCATCCCTTGCCCTCACCATGATACTCTTGGCTTCACTAGTATCCATTTTAATTTTTCAAAATATATTTTGTAAGAAATACTGTTAAAATCCCAGTCTAACCCCAGAGCCGAATATAGATCAATCTGGCCGTCTACTTGCTTCCTATAGTCATGCTATTTAATCCCAAATACCAAAGACCATGTACTGGAGAAGATGAACCATTCAGCTTTTGGACATTTATCCTGGGAATTGACTGGAGATTGCCTGCTGCCAACAGTCATGTTTCATCCAAACTATCTTCTTTTCTTCAATTTTTTTCTTCCTTTTTCAAGCTGTTGATTCTTCTTGCATAGCTCTCATTTCTTTTCTCATTTTTTCCTTCTACTTCTCTTAGTTGACTTTTCAAGTCTTTTATGAGCTCTTCCAAAAAGACTCTTTGGGCTTGAGACCAATTCATATCACTCTTTGAGATTTCTTCTTTGCTAAGGAAAAGTCAGGAACTATACGAACTAAACTACAAAACACTCTCCACACAAATAAATTCAGACCTAGTCAATTGGAAAAACATAAAATGCTCATGGGTAGGCCCAGCGAATATAATAAAAATGACAATACTACCCAAACTAATTTACTTATTTAGTGCCATGCCAATCAAACTCTCAAGAAATTATTTTACAGATCTAGAAAAAATAGTAGCAAAGTTCATTTGGAAGAACAAAAGGTCAAGGATTTCAAGGGGATTAATGAAAAAAAAAGGCAGATGAAGGTGGCCTTGCTGTACCAGACCTAAAACTATATTATAAAGCAGCAGTCATCAAAACCATTTGGTACTGGCTAAGAAATAGAGTAGTCAATCAGTGGCATAGGATAGAATCACAGGACAAACTAGGCAATAACTATAGCAATTTAGTGTTTGATAAACCCAAAGACCCCAGCTTTTGGGATAAGTACTGACCATTCGGCAAAAACTGCTGGGAAAATTGGAAACTAGTGTGGAAGAAATTAGGGCTTGACCCACATCTAACACCACATACAAAGATAAGATCTAAATGGGTTCATGATCTGGATATAAAGAGTGATATTATAAGTAAATTAGAGGAACGTAGTATAGTTTACCTCTCAGACCTGTGGAGATGGAATAAATTTATGTCCAAAGAAGAACTGGAACTCTTAATTGAACACCAGATAGATAATTTTGACTATATTAAGTTAAAAAGTTTTTGTCCAAACAAAACCAATGCAGTCAAGATTAGGAGGGAAGCAATAAATTGGAAAATCATCTTTACATTTAAGGATTCTGATAAAGGTCTCATCTCTAAAATATATAGAGAATTGTCTCATATTTATAAGAATTCAAGCCATTCTCTAATCGATAAATGGTCAAAGGATATTAACAGACAATTTTCAGAGGATGAAATTAAAACTTTGTAGTCAGATGAAAAGGTGCTCCAAATCATTATTGATCAGAGAAATGCAAATTAAGACAACTCTGAGGTACCACTACACACCTGTCAGATTGGCTAAAATGACAGGAAAAGATAAAGATGAATGTTGGAGGGGATGTGGGAAAACTGGGACACTGATACATTGTTGGTGGAACTGTGAACGGATCCAACCATTCTGGAGAGCAATTTGGAGCTATGCTCAAAAAGTTATCAAACTGTGCATACCTTTGACCCAGCAGTGTTTCTATTGGGCTTATATCCCAAAGAGATCATAAAGGAAGGAAAGGGATTCACATGTGCAAGAATGTTTGTGGCAGCCCTTTTTGTAGTGGCTAGAAACTGGAAACTAAAGGGATGCCCATCAATTGGAGAGTGGCTGAATAAATTATGGTATATGAATGTTATGGAATATTATTGCTCTGTAAGAAATGACCAGCAGGACGATTTCAGAGAGGCCTGGAGAGACTTGCATGAACTGATGCTGAGTGAAACGAGCAGAACCAAGAGATCATTATACACGGCAACAACAATACTATATGACGATCAATTCTGAGGTCCATGGCCCTCTGCAACAAAGAAATGTCTCAAACCAATTCCAACTGTTCACTGAAGAAATCCATATACACCCAGAGAGAGGGATATGAAATATGGACCATAATGTAACATTTTCATGATCTCTATTGATGTTTGCTTGCATTGTGTTGCCTTTCTCTGGTTTTCTTTTTTTTTCTTGTAGATCGGATTTTTCTTGCACAACTTGTCAACTATTATTACATTATTAACATGTAGTGGACTTCCTGCCATCTAGGGGAGGGAAGGGGACTGGGGGTAAAAGTTGTAATGGAGAGCTTTGTAAAGATCAATGCTGGGGAACTACCCATATATATGTTATACAAATAAAAAGCTTTAATAAAAAAAAA
>JAJPUD010000566.1:312744-373359 GCA_023553655.1 Myrmecobius fasciatus | reverse complement strand
GGCAACAACAATACTATATGATGATCAATTCTGATGGACATGGCTCTCTTCAAAAAGGAAATGTTTCAAACCACTTCCAATTGTTCACTGAAGAAAGTCATATACACCCAGAGAGAGGGATGTGAAACGTGGGCCACAACATAACATTTTCATGCTCTCGATTGCTGTTTGCTTGCTTTGGGTTTCCTTTATCTGATTTTTCTTTCTTGTAGATACGATTTTTCTTGCACAAAAATGATAAGTGTGGAAATATGTATGCCTATATTCAATTTGTCAAGTATTTTAATATAATTAACATGTAGTGAATATATTGCCATCAAGGGGAGGGGTGGGGAGTAGGGGGGAAAATTTGTAACAGAAAGCTTTGTAAGGGTTAATGTTGAAGAATTAGCCATACATATGTTTTGCAAATTAAAAAAAAAGAGATTTCCTCTGGACATTTTGTCCTCATCTGAGTTGGTGTTTTGGTCTCCCCTATCACCATAATAGCTTTCTATGGTCAAGGTTCTTTTCTGTTTCTCACTCATTTTCTTTCCTTTTCTTTTGGTATTTCCTCCTATTTTATTTTATTTTATGTTTATGGTCAAGCTCTGTTCCTGGAGTAAAGGGGGTGCTGTCCCAAGCTTCCTGTGCAGCTCTGAGACCTAGCTTTGAGCATAGGAGCCCCTTGTGCTTGCAGGAGTAGCATTGCCTGCTCTGTTAAGGAAACAGCCTGGTTTCCCAGAGTTTGTCTTTTGAGCTGGGACTGGAGGCTTCTCCATTGATCGGCTCCACTCCTAGCAAAGGACTGAGGGTCTTAGTTGCTGATTTCCCAGTTTTCCCAGACTGAGTGGGGCTGAACACCCTTTTCACCCCAGTGAAACTGACCTTTCTTGAAGTTTTCCAATCTATCTTGAGCTGGAAAGGGGTTTCATCCTATCAGACTCTATTCAGGGGCTTGGTTTCATGTGGTTTTCCAGGGAAACTGGAAAAACTCAAGCAAATTTCTAGGTTTATTCCACCATCTTGATTCCATCCCCAGAAGTCATAGAACCCAAATCATCTTCTTACTCTTTTCCCACTTACTTTGCATTGACGAACCTTTTTTCAAACCTTTTTGGGAACAGTAATTAAATTAACAATACTATTGCTTCAAGTAAGAATGTGTCAGTTGGCTGCCCTATTTCTATGCTCATCAATGCGTTCCCAGAATGAACTATCATTCCCTGGCTATCATTTTCTTATATGTTTTTTTCCTTTTAGAAAGTAAACTCACAAGGTTTTGCAAGGGTGAGTGTTGAAAACTATCTATGCATATGGTTTGAAAATAAAAAGCTTTAAAAATTAAGAAAAAATGTAAGCTCTTTGAGACTAGAAATTGTCTCATTTTTGCATTTGAATCCCCAATATTACGTGCAGTTTCTGGCACATAATAAGTAAATGCCTTTTTATTCAATTACATACATAGTCTTTTCAGTTTTATCCTTTCTCCTTATTTGGTCCTAATTTTGATCTGTGATTTAATCAGTACATGCTATAATCCTACTGTAGAAATCTCTAATTTCCTCTTAGAAATTATTATGGTGCTGGGAAGTGTGTGCTTGTGCTAAATTACATTGAACAAAGTGAACTCTTGGGAGGCCCAAGTGAGAAACTAAATAGATTAAAGGTCTGCTGAGACTAAGCCCATGAGTCCTATAGGTAACCCCAGTACTTCTAAGCTGGGCAAGATAGGGAAACTTCTTTAAAAATTATTATGATAATTCATATTAATAATTCAGTAAATCAATGAATTCTGAAATTACTTTTACTGGAATATTACTAATTCTGAAATAAATTGGTGGCTTATTTCCTATCTTTTAAGAAAGTCTTTTTTTGTATATTATTTGGTGTTTGCCATGTCTAGTTATCTCCTTATGTCACCAACTGTCTTTTGGATATCTTGAACTTGGTATCTTATAATCATTTCAAACTCATCATGTTCAAAATTATCTTTCACCATCCCATTGTCTTTCTTCCTAAAACTTCCTCTCTTTTACCCTGTCCCTCCTCAAAAGTGTTTTGCTTTTGACTATTCCTTTCCTCAATTTGCCTTCCCTTCTATCACTCCCCCTCCTTTTCTTTTCTACTTCCCCTCCTACTTTTTTGTAGGGTAAGATAGACCTCTAATTGAATGTGTATGTTATTCTTCTTTGAGACAATTCGAATGAGAGTAAATTTCACTCCCTCCTGCTCTTCTTTTCCCTCTTCCCTTCCACTGTAAAAATCTTTTTGTAACTTTTTTTTATGTGAGATAATTTACCCCATTCTATCTCTTCTTTTCCCTTTCTCCCATTGCATTGCTTTCTCACCCTTTAATTTTATTTTTTTTTTCAAATATCATCCCTTCATATTCAGCTCATTTCTGTGCCCTCAGTCTACATATATTCCTTTTAACTTTGGCCAATTTTACTTCTTAAGAAGTTTTTCTTTCAATGAATTTTTGTGCTTCTTTTTCCATTTAGCTAATTCTGCTTTTTACAGTATTCTCATTTGCCTTTTGTACTTCCTTTATACCATATGTATGGCCTAGTCTGTTTTTTAAGGTGTTATTTTCTTGAGTATTTTTTTGTGTTTTCTTTACCAAGCTATAGATTAATTTTTCATAATTATCGTGCATCACTTTTTTTCTTTTGATTCTATATAGAGCAAACATCTCTTTAGGTCTTATCTATTTAGAACCATCAAAAACAAACTAAAAGATCAAAGACTGAGACTTGTTTCTTGACTTCATATATTCTCAGAAAACCATTCCCCTTTGCATGCTGTGAATGAGTCACCAAGCTTCCCAAGATGGAATGAAACAGTGACTTGACTAATAACAACAAAAAAAATTACTTAAACACAAAAATATCAGAGACAAAGTAATTTAAAAGTATTTAATTATTATTTAATACTACTCTTATCAAGGTTAATCATTTAATATTCAATAAAATTACTAGTGTCTATCAATTTACCTAAAATCTATTGAGAATTTCATTAAGTATGAACTTTGGAACTGGAAGGCTATAGAAATATCATTTGATTCTCTCATTTTATGACTATAAATCTGGGTTCAAACCTTGTGCATATGTTTTGCTGAAGAAAATAATTACTTAATATGCCTGCCTAAGTGACAGAATTGGTCAGAACTTAGAAGAAAGAAAATCTTGTGGCTTGCATAGAGGACACACTCCTGGCTTTCTTCAGAGAGAGCCCCATGGAGAAAGACACTTTGGAAATCAGAAGTCATATAGAGGAGCAGGTGCTTATACAATACATGTCTCTAATTTCCACCTTGCTTCTCTGGAGAATTGATATGGATTTCCCCTTGAGTGAAACTGGGACTCTCCTTTGGTTGAGTTGATTTACTTTACTCTTAGTAGGAAAGCTCATTAAATCTCTGTGGTCTACGATATCCTAATTTGGGCTAATTTAATATTCTCTTTTTCTGATATTCTTTTTGAATAACATTTAATGCGAAAGGAATCAAACTTTTGGATAGTTTGGATCATTCCTTCTCTTTAAAGGAAAAACAATTAGGAAGGTGGCTTAAACCTAAAAATGAAGTCATTTCCCTTAGACTAGTATTATTCAGAGGAACTAGAATATAATTCTAGTTCAATTCTCTGTCTTTGAGGAAAGCAGACTGGCCAGCCTTATGGTCCCATCTCCAGGTCCTCTCCAGCCAGGAATCAAAGTCTTCCTTGAAGAGGAGTAACGGAGGTACCCAAGATACCTTTCAAAGCCTTCTGCAGGAATTGCCTTTAAACAAAACTCATGTGCATGTAAAACTCCTATCACACAAATATGTTATACAAGTAAGAAAACCAATTTGGAAAAGTTACAAACACAATTAAGGGATGAATTAGAATAAGGATAAGGAAAAGGAATAATCATTTTAAAGTAGTACCTACTATGTTCTAGGCACTATGCCAAGCACTTTAAATAGTATATAATTTGATTCCCACAACCTGTGAAGTATTGCTTTTATCCCCATTTTACAGTTAAGGAAACTGAGGCAAATAAAGATAAAGTGATTTGACTAGGACTACAAAGCTAGTGAGCATCTGTGTGCAGATTTGAGCTCAGGTTATCCTGATTTCAGGCTCCTTGGGTTCTGTTCACTGGAACAATTAGCCAATATTTTGTCAAAGCTTATTACTTCTTATGAAGTATTCTATTAGAATTTTTTTGGGGGTAGTTTGTATTTTGGTAACCATTCTTGTGTTCCATTCCAGTGACCTTTGTACTGCAATTTTTTTACATTTCAGTGTTTGAATTTTTATTTTTTTATTTTATTTTTTTTCATTTCAGACGGTCTTTTAATAGGCTTCATAAAGCCAAAGAAAACTGTATACAAGAATTCCTTAACCACTTCAAATACAATATCAATGGAATATGCATACTTCTTCCAGTAAAAAAAGGACAATATAAATAAACATTTTCAAGAACCTCTTTTATGGAAAGTTTGCAAGTCTATTTCTGGGTAATTTACAGTATACAGTAAAAATACCTTTATGCAGAGTGAACATACAAGCAGTTTCTCTTTAGATATACCAAGGTGGTCTGCCTCTCCACAAACCCTCACGGCTGCATTCCTACCTTGCTACACTAAAGGAAGGTTACAAAAAGTTGAAGATATTGCACTTAAAAAAAAAAAGCCAAATCTCCACAGCTTGTTCAGCTTCCCGTGAACATTGAGTTTAAGGTCCTTTTCTAGCTCAAAGAAAACCGAACCAGGGCCCCCAATTTCACAAGTTTTGTTGTAAAAAGAAAAAAAAAATTAAAATTAAAACAAAATCAAAAGAAAAAAAAACAAAAAAGAAAACCACCACACCTTGGCTCATGACGAAAAGAAAAAATAAAATCCGAAGTGCTTTCAAAAATGTTTACAAAAAAAAAATAATAAAATAAAAAATACTCGAGAACAGACAAGAGCTTTCTTAAATGAAAAGTCTAATTAGGCCAACTCATGTCCAAAGCTGTCAGGCTGTGTTTGACAAGATCAGAACTGATAATACTACAAAAGTGAATACAAGTAGATGGGTACTACACAATAACGATTCAGCGAAGCTCCAGAAATCTTTATAAATACAGCCATTGGAAGGACGATCTTGATTCAGGAAGGATTTTTACTCGTTGTGTGTAGCATAACTGTCATAGCTGTCTCTGTAAGACCCTCCTGAAGACCGGTCACCATAACCTCCTTGACTCCTGCTGCTGCTGTAATAATCTCTGGAACCTCCATATCCCCCGCTTCTTGATTCAAATCTGCTCCCCCCAAAACCGCGGTCTCCACCTCCTCTAGAAAATCCACGGCCTCACCCTCGGCCTCCACGGAAGAAGCCACGGCCACTGGATGAACCTCCTCGGTACCCATGGGACCGGTTTTCTGATGATTTGCCTGCCTGATCAACTCTAATCTGCCGCCCATCAACAGACTTTCCATTCATGGCCATCATTGCATCTTTAGCATCATCTATGTTCTCAAATGTGACAAAGCCAAAACCTCTGGATCTCTGAGTCTCTCTCTGTCTTTCACAACAACAACTTCAGCAATCTGTCCATACTTTGAGAAGACCTGTTCCAATGACTGCTCATTGGTATCAAAACTCAGTCCACCAACAAAAAGTTTTCCTTCATCTGATGCCATCTTGATCAGTGTGTTGGATGGGGTGGGAAGGATAAGCGGTGTCAGCGGACAGACCAGAGCGACCTGAGCTGCCTAACGGGAAAATGTGTTTGAATTTTTTTTTAAACTAATTCAATAAAAGATATTATTCATCACAATATATATATGAAACCTGTAAAAACTGGTATTTCTGATCTTCCTTCCAGTGAAATCTTCAATCTCAAGTAACTAGGAACGGATGATACTAAAATTCAACTATATTTTCAATAAACCTTTAAAATGCCCCATAAAAACACATGTCCTATAGCTAGTTTTAGCTTAACAAAATAAACTTAAAAGAAAAAATGTATTTTAAATAGAAATGTAGAAAGCTTGAGGCAGTTCTGAAAAACAACTGCACAAAAAAGGAAAGTACTTGCTTAAAAATAATCAAGCTTTGAAAGAAAAGGGTAAGAAATGTAAATCCAAAGTTGTCTTTGGATCTTTTAGTTTAGCAGGATAAACCTAGAAGTTGAATCAATTTTTCTTTTCAGATCAAAACTTGTTTCTATAGGTTAAAAGTAGGAGGTTCAGAAAGCACAGTAAGCTTCAGAAGTTCTTGGGAATGAAAGCTATAGGAGTTAAAAGCCTTAGCATTTGCTGTTGTCTTCATTGCTTTTCTCTTTGTCTCTACTTCATTCCTTCTTCTCACAGAGGCAGAATAGTTTAGTGAAAAAGGTGCTACTCATGGAGACATGGGTTTGACTCCTGCATTTATTAGCTGTGTGACCATGTGTAACTTGACCTCTCTAACCTTCAATTTCCTCGTCTGTAAAATGGAGATAATGGTGCCTATATCACTTACCTCATGAAGCTTTTGTGAGAATTAAATGTAATAATATAAGTAAAGTGTAAACTTTAAAATAGAAAATAAAATATTTAAAATAGCTATCAGCTACTATTATCTCATCATATTTGGTCATACATAGGAATATTTATTCCCCATTTATTAAGTTCTTGACTCTCACCTGTTTGTTAGGTAAGGAGGAAAGCCATATTACTGATAATTTTAGTTTAACCTTCTGAGAGTTGTTTTTATTTTCAAAGAGAACACTAACCCCAAATGACTCTCTAATTAGTGGAAATTCTGGAAGCTGGGGAGACATTTTTGATGTGGTTTAGGAGAGTAATTGCTGGTTCCAAATGATGTTTTGGAGGTTTAGCATCAAATGATGTGATTGTGGTCCAGGCACTGAATGTTGGGATTTTGGTCATGTGAAGAATTCGCAATGACCATTCTCTTTGGCAAAAGGTAGGTTTATTTAGGAGAAGAGGTTACAGACAAAACAAAGAAATACAATAGACACTAGGAATGATAAGTATGAAATAGAGTTGGGAAAGCATATAGATAATAAGGAAAGGGGGGGGGTTTAAATAATTAATGATGGAAAAGACAAGTTCCCTAGTAGAATTAAGCAGGAAAAACACCATGAGGTTGGCGTATGACCTTAGCTAAACAGGCCAAATCTATAGTGGAGTTAGCACCCTAAAAGAGTTAACTATAAGAAGGAGAAAGAATAGAGGCATGGTGGGGGATGAGAGGAGAGATACCACATGGCATTGGGGAGAGGATAAAGGAAAGACACTACCAGGCAAAGTGCCATGGTAGACTGATGCAAAGAGTTTCAGCAAAGATGACATGAGCCATGGACTGATTTTAGGGGAAATTTAACTTCAGCAGTTTGACATAACTCAGATTTTTGACCAGACATAGTGAAGCAGGGCTGCCCACAACTTCCATAGAGGGTAGGACTATGAGGCTAAACTCATCCCCATTAGGGCCCTTCCCAGCCTACCCCAGGAAGCAATTCCATCAATATTTCAGTTTTTCCTGGTCAACCACACTAAGTTACTTAGGATCTCATCAAATTTTAGGAAGGATTTTGGTACTGATGTAATAATAATCAATGACTTATGGTATTTCTTTGAGAGACTTCTTAATTAAAAATATCTCCAGTGAAAAATTGTCTTAGAAGTTAAAGTTTTTGTATTCAGTTCAGCATTAGATATTTAAAAGTTGAATACATTCCAATTTGACTCTGATAATTTAGGTATAATACTGTGCCAATAAGTTACATAAGATTACAATACTCTGAAATATTTAGAGGAAAGGAGAACCCTCTGACTTTGATGAACATATAGTTCCGGACTTTAAATTTATCATATAACAAGTATCTATTTTGTGCCAGATTCAGTTTAGATTCTGTGCCCTAAGGTTACACATGTAACAAATAAAAGTCTGTATTTATAAGAAACTTACATTCTAGATGAGAAGATATACAAATATATTCAGAAAAATTTAAAAGAAAAATTTTTTGTTTATTCAGTTTTGCCTAATTTTTTGTGGTTCATAATGTATCGGTCCCTTCTCCTGAATCTCTCCAAGCTCCTATTTGTTGTTTCCATAATAGTAGCTATTCATCTCATCCTCTGATGTCCTCTTCTCCTTTTGCCTTCAATCTTTCGCAACATCAGGATCTTTTCCAATGAGTCTTGTCTTCTCATTATGTGGCCAAAATATTTAAACTTCAGCTTCAGTTTGTCCTTCTCATGAGTAGTCTGAATTTAAGTATTGACTCATTTAATCTTCTTACTGTTTTAAGGAACTCTCAAAAATCTTCTCCAGCGCCAAAATTCAAAAGTGGTGATTTTGCAGCACTCAGCTTTCTTTATAGTCCAATTTCCATAGCCATACACTGCTCCTGGGAAAACAATAACTTTGACTATATGGATCTTTGTTAGCAAGGTGATGTTTCTGTTTTTTAGTATGGTGTCCAGATTTATCATAGCTTTCCTTTCAAGGGACAAGTGTATTTTAATTTCATGGCTACAATCTGCTATTATAGTTGAACCCAAGAATATAAAATCTGACTTCCATTTCTTCTGCTTCCATCTGTTTGCCAGGAAGGGATGGGACAAAGTGACATTATCTTAAGTTTTTTTGTTTTTTTGGCTAATTTAAGCTTTTTATACTATCCTCTTTACCCTTTAAAAAGACTTCTTAATTCTTCACTCTCTGCCATCAGAGTGGTATCATTTGTATATGTGAGATTGTTGATAATTTTCCCAGCAACCTTAATTTTGGCTTTTGATTTGTCCTACCTGGCATTTCTTATCATGTACTCTGCATATAAGTTAAATAAATAAGATGACAATATGCAGCCTTGTATTCCTTTTGCAATTTTAAATCAACCAATTATTCTGTATTTAATTCTAACTTTTTTTTTTACTGGCATATAGGTTTAACTAATTTATAACTCACTTGGCTATAATCAATCTGATTTTGATATTGACTCTCTAGTGATGCTGATGTATAGAATAACCTTTTGATTTGTTGGAAGAGCCTTTGCTATGTATGACTAGTAATTTATAAATTAGTTAAATGAAAGAGCCTTTGCAATTAAAAGAATCATGAAAGGCAAAGGAAAAAAAGATTCTAGGACATGGAGTTAAGAAAGAACGACATTCCAGATGTGGTAACACAGCTAGTGCAAAAGCGTGAAGAGAGGCCAGTTTGGCTAGATTGCAGAATATAAAGGAGTGAAGTGCAATAAGGCTAAATAGATCAGCAAGGAGGGACAACTAGGTGGTACAGAGGGTAAGAATACTGGCCCTGGAATCGGGAGGACCTGAATTCAAATTTGATCTCAGACACTTAACACTTACTAGCTATGTGGTCCTGGGCAAGTCATTTGACACCAATTGCCTCACAAAAAAGAAAGATTTTGGGGGGGTAAGGTTGTAAAAAAGTTTTTAGAAACTAAGCAGAAGAGTTAATATTTTGTTTTATAGGCAGTAAAATGCCACTGTTTACTGAATTGAGGACATCACCATAAGTAGGGTGTGGACACATTCATTTAACACACCATTCTTTGTGTATCCACTAGTTTAAAATATTTTGAGGGATTGAGGTAGTTTTTTTGTGTTAGCCTATAAAAAAGGAACAGTTGCAGACTTATGCCCTTTGAGTATCCTTTGGTTCCTCTAAGGACTGACCAACAGTACTATCTTTAATCACAGAGGTGGGGGGCTCTGTTGGAGTGTTGAAGATTCCTCGACCCAAACTTGGAGAGGTAAAATCAGAAGCAAAGATTCTCTAAACATACTGCTTGAGAAGGGAGGCACAAAAATCAAGTAGAATTCATGAAACTGAAGTGTCTAGAAAGAAGTTATATCCTGGGAAGCATAATTTCAAAATCTATTCTACAAAGAAATTCTTGACAATATTAACCTTTTGGAGAGAGAATAGTTTCCTGGGGACCAACTTCTTGGAAGAGAGAAAGGGAATTTTGGGGCATTTCTTGGAAGATTTGGAGACGTATGGGACCTAAAGCTGGAGAAACAGCTGGAGACTCTAAACCATAGTATAAGGAAGTTAAAGAGGTGTTTTGTCCTTCACTACTACTATTCATAGGATCAAAGATCTAGAGCTGAAAATAACCTCAGAGAATAAGTATAGGTCCAATTGGAAGGGTCTAATCTAAATTGTTACATTAGTGTGTGAAATTAACTGAGTGAAGACATTCTCATGGAAATATAGACAAACTATAATTGTGACTTAAGACTTTGTAATAACAAATAGAGATATAGGTAAAAGTTGCAGGTGTTTGTCTCCTCCTATTTCCTACCACCTTTTAGTTAGCATTTAAGTACTTCTTTTAAAGGTGATGATGGCTTTGAATTCTCTTATCTGAGGATATCTATTTGTATAGCAGTTCTCTAGGGAAACTTAAATTAAGAGTTTATTATTATTGACTTGTATTCTTTTGTTTCTGGGTTAGATTTCCACAATCAGAATGTAAGCCTGGACTCCCCCAACAATGACAGAAAAGGCCAGCCTGGTGGGGGGTGGGGGCTTCTGTCTTCAGGCTATTTAATCTGGTCTTTGGCAGTTTATGCTTTGCAGTTCTTTGCTGAAAAACATCTTGACAGAAGGAAGATGCCCTTTCTTGTGAGATAGTAATAAATCTCTTTTTGCTTTTTCTTACTATGAGAGTCTCTAATTGTTTTTGTGGATGCTACTGTCCCACACAGTTTGGAGGTTCATTTCAGGATATTTCCTATTTGTGAGGGGTCTCTCCTGTACTGAATCCTTGGGCAGGCACCCTCCAGAGAGTTTTCTAGTGGTCCTTGGACTTGACTCAGGAACTCCCACTCTGATCAGATAGACTCTGGAAGAGAGACACTCGGAGAAAGCAAAAATGGAAATGGGCTAGCAAAGATAGAGGATTAATTCAGCTCAGGAGATAAGCCAGCTGAGAAAAGTTTGCAATCAGTTGCATAACTCAGGTAAAGGCAAGAATTGGTGACGGGAGGAGAGACTCTGCCAAGAACTTGTGAGCTATCTGGGTGAGTGGGATTGGATTTCAGAGAATTTAGGAAGGTTCCCATTTCTTTTTGATAACAGGAAAATCCTAGGAGTTCAGTCCATGAAGATTTTCTTATTTTCCTTTGGTAAGGTCAGGTGAGTCCTCCATTAGAGAGGACAACAAAAACCATGGGAAAGGAACAATCTAAAGTAGCTAGCTCTAAGAACCTATTTAGTATTGTGGAAGATAGCCCTTTAAATAATAGGTTTAAGAACTGGGATAAAGTACCAAAATGTACAGGGAAGGACAAAAAGATAATTTTTCTTTATTTTGTTTGCGTAGGTGCCCTGCTCAGAGGAAATGTCTTTTGGCCAACATACAGATCTTCTGAGGTCTTCTCTGAATGTGCCAAAAATTGAATCCCTATGTAAATTCAAAGGAGCCTGTTAATTCTGAGGAGAGTAAATATGCAGCCTTGTGGTTGCTGACTGTGGGACAATGTTTTGAGGGAGGAGGGAGATCCTTAGGACCCCCTCTCTATGACCACCTAGCTGGCCACCATGCCTAAGGCTTTGGCCCCAGAACTTCCCTCCTGGATTCTACCCCTGGGAGGAGTCAAAGAAGGAAGCTCAATTGATTTAAAACCATTAACTATTTCTTCTCCTCCTGGACCTCTTAAACAAATATTACAGGATTAAGAAAACTTTATACTCCCTACAAAGACTAGCTTGTTAACTTGTTTCAATTGTTGACTAGAATGACATAGGAAGAAAGATTGCCCACAATGGAAGAGGGAACAAAAGATCTACTCCTTGATAGAAAAGGAGATGGGGTGTAGGGGCTCACTGAAAGAACCTATCCAGAGCCCTTGATAAATTTAAGGGTGGGACTAGACAAAGGGAAATATTTTTTTTTTTATAGATCCCGGGGCTACTAGATCCTCTGTAATTTAATTGCCCCAGGGGTCCAGATTGTCCAAACAAACTCTTAATTTTGGATGTAAAAGGAGAAAATTTTATTGTACCTCTTGCCAAGGTTTTGGAATTAGAATATGCTGGGGTGTTGATCTTGGTGAAATTCCTTCTAGTCCCAGAGGAGGGTGTAAACTTAAAAGATGCCTTCTGGGATTGTTTGCTAGGTCCTGAAAGCAGGGATATCTTTGCCTTTGAATGGGAAGATTCGGATACTGGAAGAAAACAGCAGTTATAAGTGGTACATTCTACCCAAGGATATACAGAATCCCTTAATCTGGTGGGGCAAGTATTAGAAACTATTTTGGGGAAATTTAGAGCTCCCCAGGTACCCAGATCTTGCAATATGTTGATGAAAAGGAGGAGCTGTGAGGCCTCCATTAACTAAACTACCTAGGGAAGAAGGGGTTCAGACTCTCAAAAGGAAAGCTACAACTTGTGGAAAGGGAAATAAGATACTTAGTGAGGGGAGTAAACTTTATGCACTCAATCAAACCCTGAAGTTATTGGAAAATAAGGAAGGGAATATTTATACTGATTCTAAGTATGCCTGGGGGTGTTGCACAGCAAGGGTAAGGAATTAGCCCACATTTATTGTTTCCACAAGTCTTAAAGAACCTCTTACTGCCTGAGACCATTGCCATTGTGCATGTGAATGAGCATCAACCAGGTCATCCTTTGAGGGGAAACCATCTTGCAGCTGAGGAAGCAAGGAATGAGGAATCTGAAAGGGCTGTGACCTCACTGGTCTTGAATCCCTCCTTTCTCCCAAGTCTAGTCACTCCACCTTTGTCAGGAGAAACATTGGGAGCCCAGAAGGACTGTAACAGTAGATGGTATCTGTCTGATGGTTGGAAAGTGCTGAATAAGGCCTAGTATGAGGCAGATTTTACTGCAGAGCAGCCACTGGGACGTCCAAAACCTATGTGATGCAGTCTTGCCCTGGCTCATTTCTCCTGGCTTGTATACTCCTACATGTCACCTAGTGGACGGATTGTCTTATTTGTTGAAGGACCAGGCACCAGCAGGAGGAAGGCTCCCGGGAATTAGACTTTTTCAGAGCATAGAGGTGGACTTTACTGAGCTGCCTTTGGTAGGTCCCCACAGATACCTGCTTGTCATAAAAGACCATCTGACCTCATGGATAGAGGCTTTGCCAGTGACGTAAACTACTGCTTGGGCTGTTAGATCTTGTTGGAACAAATTATTCTCAGATATGGGATAATGGACAGGATAGACTCGGACTGGGGGCTCATTTTACCTTTAAGTTCTCAAGATATTACCGGAGAGTTTCATACTGTTTCCAGTAAGGAAAAAAGAATGAACCTGGAGATCGAGGCAGCTCACTAAATTAGCATTAGAAAAACCATTTGACAGTGTTGCAGAATAAAAGGCTGATTACTCAGACTCCACCACTAGGATTTCCTGCACACAAATTTCAGCCTGGGGACTGGGTGCTGATTTGGGTGGAAAGAGGAAAAGCTCCCTCCTAGGAGAACCTTTCCAAGTCTTACTGACTTCAGGCACCACTTCAAGGACAAAGGAGAAAGCCTGGACTCACCACACTCAGACTAAGGGAGCAGTTACTGTTCCTATGGAGTGGACTGTGTTTTCAAACTATCCTGGTGATCTGCTGGGTGGATATGTGTAGGAAGTTTGTGATCTGTTTCTTTTAGCATTTCTGTTGTTGCTGACCTTAGTGATAGGCATTTTTATTTGTGAAAGGTCACCTGCTCTAATTACTGGGGACACAAATGGTTGGGATGATAGATGGCCCCAGAGAGGAGTTGGGGTTATAGAACTCCAATTTGTAAAAATTGAGCAACCTGGAGAGGGAGGTCCAGTTAGACAAGGATGGACCCCAGTAGACAAAAAGGACAAGCCAGGTCCCGAGGGATTGGAGCCTGAAAATAAGTTGGTTGAGGAAATGTATCAAGAATGGTGTGAGATCTTCAAAGGTTAATAAATAAAAGCAGAGAGATTGTGTGGAATTAACTGAGTGAAGACACTGTCATGAGAATATAGCCTTAAACTATAATTGTGACTTGAGACTTTATAATAACAAATAGAGCTATAGCTAAAAGTTGCAGATGTTTGTCTCCTATTTTCCACCATCTCTTAATCAGCATTTAAGTATTTCTTTTAAAGGTGATGATGACTTTGAATTCTCTTATCTGAGGATATCTATTTGTATAGCAGTTCTCTAGGGAAACTTAAATTAAGAGTTTATTATTATTGACTTGTATTCTTTTGTTTCTGGGTTAGATTTCCACAATCAGAATGTAAGCCTGGACTCCCCTGAACAATGAGAGAAAAGGCCAGGCTGCTAGGGAAAAGGAGGACTTCTGCCTTCAGGCTATTTAATCTGGTGTTTCTCGAAATTTAAGCTTTGCAGTTCTTTGCGGACAAACACCTTGTCAGAAGGAAGATGCCCTTTTTAGTGAGATAGTAATAAATCTCTTTTTGCTTTTTCTTACTCTTGACAGTTTAAAATTTTTTTTTTTTGTGGATGTGACTATCCCACATACACGTTTTCCCCAAATGGTTTTCCTCCCCAGGCAAGTGCAATCCAGAGTAGTACTGAGTCTGGAATAGTGGTGTCAAACTCAAATAAAAACAGATGAAGGGGAGCAAAAGAGAATGTATTGACTTAGAAAACCACAAATTAACATTATCTATGTTTAACATTTCCCAATTACATTTTAATCTGGTTCTGACTCATTCTGAATTTTTCTAGCATTGAGTTTTATAACAGAGTAGAAAGCTTGGCAACTGATTCACTGGAGAGTGAAGAGATACCAAGTATTTATGAACTACTGAGTATTTTGTGATTTTTAAATATTTTTTTCTGAGGGTAAAATAAAAACTGCCTTTATGCACTGTCATAGGTGAATAAAGGTACAAAAATCTGCAAAGCTTTTTGGCTTTGGAGATTCACGTTCCAGATATTTCTTGTGCTTTCCCATAGGAAACTCTGAGTCTGGGCAGTATGAACCAAAATGATTTTCATGGGATTGCCTGCAGAATTAAACATGATTGATATATCTAAGCACCCAGAGTCTCAGGTATTTGGCCACAGTTTATAAATAGAAATTTTACACTAAACCCATCAGCTGGGATTTTTTTTTTTTTAGTATAACATTAAGAATAATAAGGATAAGTGAAAATACGGGAGAGATGTCAATATAACTTTGGAGAATGAATCACATTCTTTTGAAAATTTCTTGAAGGACAGTTCCATGCCTCATTTTCTCATTTTAAAAATTAGCTTCCATTAAACAGGTTTGAGATTGCATTTTACTTTGGTGAAATAAGACCATTTTGCTATTGACTCACTTAGAAAAACTCCCAATCCAAGCTACATTAAATTGCCACAAGTTTGCAGAAGCATAATACTCAATATGATATATTGATAAAATTAAGAGTTGTTTTTTGGACAGATTATCACTAAAAAGAATTAAGGGATTGCAGAAATCCTAAAGGGAGAAACAGTAGTAAAAGTTATACCAGAAGGAATCAGATTTGTAAGCAGTTCAGTATGGAAAGTCTAACTTAATTCTTAAGTTCCTAGTTTCAATAGGAAAATTAAAGCTACAGCTCATTTGAAACTGATTTTATTATCCTTGTATGAAGGATTACAAATTTCCTTGTTCCTTGAGGCAACTTTTGGCTCATTCCTAGCTGAGTCTCTCCAAACCCCCTTCTTTCCAGGAGGCCCTCAAAGTTGATTTGCATAGCCCAGTCACAGATCTTCATTTACATCAACTTTGATGACAAAATTGTATAGTTATTTCCAGTATTAATTTTATGCTCTCCTTCAAGCACTGTCCATTCCAGTTGAACTACTGTTAGCTATTCCCAGTGCACAACACTGCATTTCTTACTTGCATACCTTTCACAGGTGGTTCCTCAAGACTGGAATTCCTTCAAAGCACAGGTCACATGCCTTGTCCTATTCAAGGTTTTCCTCAACTCCCCTTGGTTATAAATATTCTTTCCTCTTGAACTTACTTTTTATTATTTTGCATGTAATTTACGTTTACTTGTTTACATGTTGTACCTCCACCTTCCCCCAGGTGACTAAGTTACTTAAGAATAAAGACAGTTTCATTTTTATCATTATAGCCAAAATGCCTAGCACAATGCTTTGAACACCACAGGCACTTAATAAAATAAAAAAAACCCAGCACTTTATGTAACAACTTTACTGAAGGAAGAATTACAGAGACGGTATGAACCAGTAGGCCTATAGCATATAATATGATACTTAAAAAGCACAGACTAATTTAAAAAAAAAAGTCAATCAGCAGCCAGCTAGTATGTATGATTAAATGGTTTCCATTCTTTCTAATTACTGGAAAACTCCAATAACATCACTTGTTTGGGGAGGAAATTTATTTCCTGTAGATTTAGGAAGTATCAATGTCTACAATCCATAAAGCAATATATTAAGTCAGAAGGACAGAGTTGGATTATAAATTACAAAATGAAATATTATTCATATTTATGAATGTAGTTCTCAACCCTAGTTAAGACATTAATGGAAAAAAGAGATACCTTGATCTTTACCTAAGAGATGCTATACATTTCCCCAGGAAACTTAACTTGAATTTTTATGTGGCTGTAAATAATTAAGGATAGTCCATAATGTTCTACTATACAAATAGGAATATTTGCAAATATTGTATGAATCAATTTCTTCCTAAAGAAAACAAATATTTAGAACAGAGGAAGAAGCTAACTTTCTAATTCTTAGCTCAATTATTCTTTTCCTGTTTACACACACACACACTTCCTTCAATGTTTATAGTATGCTATAAAATATACTATTCAGAGAGTAGATCAAACACAAAAACTTCATTTTTATCATTAAATAAAAAAGTAACATACAAATAGAGGAATGCTTATGATATTTGTGTAAATTTCTCAAATCAGTTTTGCTAATTCTCCATCATGATGAATGTTGTTCATAGTACTCATTGATACTTAACTATTTTTCACATGTCCATTGTAAATTTTGGTTTGATATAAATTAAGTTACCTCAAGATATTTATTTTTCTTTTTAAATTAGAAAATGACTTTATCCTAGAAATGAATTTTTAGAACCTATAAGTTGGCTGAAAAAAATACATTTCCAATAAAAAATATCAAACATATTGTTGGAGCTGCAATAGTTTTTTTGTATGTTCATTTTTATTTTATTTTCATGTAAAAAAACAAATTTAATACCATTTACTAAAACTTTTTTACATGATTAAAAAAACCTCATAAGACATTAATGATCCATATCATGCGAGACAAAAGGGAGAAAAGAATGATCAAACACTATTTGTTTGCAATTGTTCTAGTTTTCTTTTTAGTAGATTGTAATTTTCCTTGGTTCCTGGTGCCAGAGGGTCAAGCTTCAGAGAAACTTCATAGTATTTCTTGGCTAAGTCAAAGTTTCCCCAACGGTGGTAAAGCACAGCTGAAACAGCAAGGAACAGTTTTTATTGGAAGTCTTTCTGCATAATTTGAAAAACTTTCAATTATTTCTTGAAGGAAAAAAACATTTAAGATACATCATAGTGCTGATACAGGGCAAATTTTTCTGAAAGCCACTGCTGATTTTTCTAGATTGTGCTAATATTTTAATCTTTTAGTTTTAGGCATGTGGTTATTTTATCCTATAAAGTATGTAATAAAAGAAGGTATCGTGAATTGATTTTTCAGTCAAGATTTTTCTAGCTATCTTTAAGCACAGTAATATCAGTCTGTATATTCTGTCAGCTGAAAGACAGGGACTTCAAAATAACTGAGTAATGAAAAAGTAGAGAAATAATTTGTTTCTAAAACTTTGTCATTAGTTCATTTATGTAAATTTGAATTTAAAATGCTACAGTTCCATATATAGATTAGATGTGTTCTGGAACACAATGTTCCAGAAGTGCCCAAATATCTCCCCTACCCTAAACCTGAAGACAGAGGATCTAGAAGATTCCCATATCACCTGGGAAGGATGAGGCCTCAACACCCATGAAGAGAAAGAACAAAACAATTAACTCTAATGCCTCATTGTAGCATGTGATTAACTAGGCCAACAATGCCAAATCTGAAAGCTCCTACTATGCAGGAAAGGATTCAAATACAGTTTCCTTGATAAACTTGTCTGAGAACCAGTGTAACTATAGAGAATCATCATGAAAACCTTAATATCTATTTGGGATGAATTTATCTATTGGTCATGGCAACTATGGCCAGGTTTAAAAATCCAAAACACTGATTTGCAAGAATGAAATGAAGGAAACAAAATGAAGGGATACCTTAAGCATGAATTTTTTGCCTTTCTGTTTTTAGAGGGAAGCACAGACAAGTAAGTCTAAAACAATTCTCTGAACGCTGCTTCATTAGAAACTATATTATGGTAAGATTCATATTGGGGGAAAAAAAGTATCTTACCCAAATTACCATGGTAACTTGCAGCATTTGGATTGGCCTTAATTGCCTTGAGGAATAAAGCTTCAGATTCCTAAGCAAATAATCAAGATATCAAAATGTACAGATTATTTAAAAGCATATTAACTATAATGGATATTGTATTGTCTTCTTAATGAGTTGAGGAGTGACTGGAGACAGAATTTGGAACTGAAAAAATTAATAGCAACAACAAAAAAGCATCTTAGCCTCCATAGCCCATGGTTTGCAAAGTTATTCTTTATTTTTATTTGTTTAAAGCTTTTTATTTTCAAAATATATGCATAGTTTTCAGTGTTTACCCTTGCAAAACCTTGTGTTCCAATTTTTTTTCTCCCTCCCTTACCCTACTTTCTCCCTTAGACTGCAAGTAATCCAATATATGCCAAACATATGCAATTCTATACATATTTCCACAATTAATCATGCTGCGCAAGAAAAATCAGATTAGAAAGGGAAAAAATGAGAAAGAAAACAAAAAGCATGCAAACAATAACAAAAAAGGGAAAATACTATGTTGTGATTCACACTCAGTTCCCATAGTCTCTCTAGATGCAGATGGCTGTCTCTATCACAAGATCATTGGAACTGGTCTGAATCATCTCATTGTTGAAAAGAGCCATGCCCATCAGAATTGATCATCATATAGTCTTCTTGTTGCCGTGTATAATGATCTCCTGGCTCTGCTCATTTCACTCAGCATCAGCTCATGTAGGTCTCTCCAGGCCTCTCTGAAATCGTCCTGCTGGTCGTTTCTTACAGAACAATAATATTCCATAACATTCATATACCATAATTTATTCAGCCATTCTCCAACTGAAGGGCATCCATTCAGTTTCCACTTTCTAGCCACTACAAAAAGGGCTGCCACAAGCATTTTTGTACATGTGGGTCTCTTTCCCTCCTTTAAAATCTCTTTGGGATATAGGCCCAATAGAAACATTGCTGGGTCAAAGGGTATGCACAGGTTAATTGCCCTTTGGGCATAGTTTCAAATTACTCTCCAGAATGGTTGGATCCATTCACAATTCCATCAACAATGTATCAGTGTCCCAGTTTTCCCACATCCCCTCCAATATTTGTCATTAAATGCTGTCATTTTAGCCAATTTGAGAGGTGTGTAGTGGTACCTCAGCTTTGTCTTAATTCACATTTTATCAACAGTAATTTAGAGTATTTTTTCATATGACTAGAAATGGTTTTAATTTCTTCTTTTGAAAAATGTTTATATTTGCAAAATTATTTATTCTTTAGTCTGTGATCTTTATATTCTGACCAACATTAATCTCCTACCAAAACAAACAAAAAAATCCTATGATAACAATATACCAATGATCAAATTAACATCTTAAGATTAATGTGGCAGTGATGGTATTGGCTGAAGCATAAATGGCAGGCTTCCCACTGCGGTGGTAAGGAAGGGAATTATTGAAGCCAAAACAGGAAAAGGAGATGGTGAGAATATGTGACAAGGTCATAAAGACACCTGGATGGAGGGTATCCCCTAAGAGGGTAAGAGCAGTCTGCCAACTACTTTTACTGTTTTCAAAATAAAATAATTACAATTCCAAAATTCCAAGTGAGTAGGGGTGTGTGTGTGTGTGTATTTGCAGGGAGAGAATGGCAGAATTAGAATGGGTCAGAATAGGGGTAAGGTTTATAAATAATAAAGTAACAGAGTTGGCATTTCATGAATACCAGGGGCACATGAAGCAGTTTTCTTTTGTAGTTAACACTGGAAAGTTAAGATGCAGATTTCTAAAATGAAGTGGTAAAGAATCATTTCATCTTTTTAAGCATTTATAGGACCCTTAGAAATCAAGAGTGGTCTTATTAGCTAAAAAGATGGGCAGCAAGGGAAAGAATAACAACAGCTACTGCTTTAATATATAGCACTTTAAGATATGGAGAACACTTTAGTTATTTCATTTAATAATCACAACACCCCCATAAAATAGTTGCTATGATTATACTCCTTTTCCAGATAAAGAAGTTGAGGTTAAGAAAGATCATGAAGCTAGAAGGTAATTGAAGCAGAATTTGAATTCATATCTTCCTGATTCCAAGTTCTACATTGTCTCCCCCCTGCACCACCAAGTTGCCAGTAGGAAAGAACAAATGTTTGCCTGTCACAGTATCATGCTTTCAATATGACAAAACTGTCCTGAAATATGAGTTAATTTATTCCCTAACCTAAAATGTGTCATTTATCACCTAATTGGTAATGAATAGTATTGCTAACTGCAGAGATTCTCAAGTGCCTTTTACCTCTAATTCAGTTCAATTCAACAAATATTTATTAAACACCTACTATGTGCTATGGCTACTGTGTTACATCCTAGTGATATAAAGATAAAAGTGTCAAGGAATAAGGATGCTAAACCATTTCCCAACAACAATCTCCAGACCAGGGGTTCTTAAACTTCTTTCTGACAGATTCTTTTAGTTCTATGGAACTCTTTGCAGAATGTTTTCATAGCAATGGACAAGTCATTTAATGTTTGTTTGCCTGTTTTCTTCCCTGTAAAATGAGATAATAGCACCTACCTCCCAGAGTTATTGTAAGGATAAAACAAGATATTTGGAAAGCATTTAGTACAGTATTAATTATATAGGAGGGGCTGTATGTTAGATGTTATCATTATTGTTGTGGTTGTTAATATTCTCAGATTGTTTTAAAATGCATATGATAAAATACATGGGATTACAGGGATTACAAAGGAAACCAAGTATTTTGCAATATAGTTATTGAAATATTTTCTGAAAAAGCTTTTTCTGACCCTGTTTTAGAACATTACCACATAGTAGTGGGAAATTGTGTCACTGACTTTTGGGAGATGTTTTGTTCCACTCAATCTTATTACAACATCTTAGTAAAAACTCCTTTTTAAAGTTAGGTAAGCATATCTAACTAATTATCAATTGATATACCAATTGACAAAAAGAAAATACAACAGTAAGGACTTTTTAATGGAATATATATTATTGTTCTATAAAAAATGAACAAGCAGATTTTTAGAAAAGCCTGGAAAGATTTACATGAACTAATGCTGATTAAAACAAGAAGAACCAGGAATACATTGTACTAACAGCAAGACTTTGTGATGATCAACTATGAAAGCCTTGGTCGTTCTCTGGTTCAGTGAGCCAAGGCAATCCCAATAAATTTTGAATGGAAAATGCCATCTATATCCAGAGAGAGAACTATGGAGACTTAATATAAATCAACATATGCATTGTTCACTCTTTCTTCTTCTTTTTTTTTTCTTCTCATGGTTTTTCCCTTTTGTTCTGATTTTTCTCTTTCAACATGATTCATAAGGAAATTTGTTTTTTAAAAATCAATGTACATGTATAACCAAAAACAAACAAATAATCCCTCCCCCCAAACAAACAAGCAAACAAACATTAATGGCTTTGGAGATACTTTGAATCAGAAAAAAAATTGGTTCCATAGAACCCTACAAGAAAAATTAGCTCTCACAGTTTAGAGACCCAACTTGTAACAGAGACCCAAATTGTAAGTGTGAGTAGCTCCAGAGCATGGGCATTTTGGAGAGAAATGAGTAAACCAATAAAATCTTAACCAACTTTATATAACTTCAAAGTAGTATGTTGTAGTCTTATCTTCCCTTTACAAAAACCAAAGACAAGTCACTTAACCTCTCAATCTGTTTCCACATCTGAAAAATGAAAATAGCTATAGTACTTACTTGACAGGGTTGTTGTGAAGTGCCAGTCGGATTTTGTTTCTAAAGCATTTTGTGAACCTAAAGTGCTTTATATACACATCAGTTATTCTAATAATAATAATGAAATCAGTGGCATGTACAATGGATGTTAGAGTTCTGAGAAGGATGCAAGGCTGGAGTGGTGGGCTCACTTGATTTCTGATATTTACAGTTATTTAGCATCAGAGTTACTTAATGGTGAGAGGGCTCTTCCTTCCCAGAATTTCCATTGTCCTGCCATTCTATTACATAAAAACAAAAGTCTACTTCATAATCTAGCACCACAACATCTATATGTGGAATACAATAAAACAATACAAGGGAAGTAGATGATCAAACAGCATTAGATGTATTTGTCAGTACATTTATTATTTTTTTGTTGTTTAGTCCTTTTGATTGTGCCCAACTCTTAGTGACCTCATTTGGAGTTTTCTTGGCAAAGAATCTGGAGTGATTTTTAACCATTTCCTTTTCCAGCTAATTTTACACAGAAAGAAACTGAAGCAAGCAGACTTGTGACTTGCTCAGGGTCACACAGCTAGTAAATATCTGAGACCAGATGAACTCAGGAAGATGAGTCTTCCTGACTCCTGGCCTGGCACTCCACCTATTGCTTTGTGTTCCTAAGGAAATTGCATGCCAAATTTGTATTATAATAAATATGCTCACAAAATTCTGAATTCTTAACCTGTAACTATTTAATGTCACAGTACTCACATAGTTCATGGTTCTAGCAAGTACACATAAATATTATATCCATTGTCCCAATGAAATGCACATTAAAATTCCTTGTAATAGATTTTTTTCTTCTCTTCTATATTATCTTTTCTCAATGTCCTATATATTTATAATATAAGATGTTTGGGGAAATGGGAAACCTGGCTTTTTGCCCTTGCCTTACAAGGTATTTTCAACTTCATCTGAAAAAAAAAATGCAATATGAAGTAGAAATCAAAAGAAATGCTACTTATGTCACAAAGCAAGAAGTTCCCATTTACAGGCTGTGAGATGACAAAAAATAATAACAGAATGATTATATAGGCAACACAGTGATAAAGATTTATATAGATGGGGTTTCTGGGACAAAATTGACATACCCTAACACAGACAGTTAGATATATGAACCTAAACAAAAGACAAAAGTATTTTTTTAACACTTTTTTTAAAAAATAAGGATGTTTTAACCCAAAAAACCCTGTTTTCTAAGCAAAATATAGAAAGATTATAATGTAGCAGCCCTTTTTGAAGTGGCAAGGAACTAGAAACTGAGTGGATGCCTATCAGAGAATGGTTGAATAAGTTATGGTATATGAATGTGATGGAATATTATTGTTCTATAAGAAACAATCAGCAGGATGATGTCAGAAAGGTCTGGAAAGACCTGATTCTCATGCTAAGTGAAGTGAGTAGAACCAAGGGAAGATCATATGTAGCAGCAACAAGATTATGTGATGATTAGCTGGGATGGACATGACTCTTTTTAAAAAAAATGAAATGATTCTGGCCAGTTCCAACAACAGACTTGTGATGGAGAGAACCATCTGCATCCAGAGAAAGGACTAAGGGAACTGAATACAGAACACTACATAGTATTTTTGCCTTTGTTGTTGTTTGCTCGCTTGTGTTTTTCTTTTTTTCCTTTTTGATCTTATTTTTTTGAACAGCATGATAAATGTGGAAATATGATTAGAATAAATGTACATGTTTAATCTATATTGGATTACTTGCTGTCTAGGGGAGGGTAAGGAAGGGAGAAAAATTTGGAATACAAGGTTTTGCAGGGGTGAATGTTGAAAACTATCTTTCGCATGCATTTTGAAAAATAAAAAGCTATCATTTTAAAAAAAGATAATTTCTTGAGAGAAAAAAAGAAAGTCTACATTGAATAGAATATTTCATAACTCTAGAATAGGGCAGAACCAGTCAATCAGTCAACATTTTCCAAATACCAACTATGCTAAGTTCATAGTGCCTGAAAGACAAAAGGAATCAAATTTAAAACTATTGTGAATGGGCATTTTTTATCATTATATCAGTTATCAAAATAGAGGATAACTTTGAAACAGAAGAATACTTTTTCCATGAAATTATAAGGTAGGCATATTTTTCTTGAAAATACTGAGAACTGAAGTCTACCCTCTGGTAGCATGATTCAAAGCTCTGGTTCTAGAGCCGAGGTTCTTAACTAAGTAATTTAATATAATTTGTTTCTTCATAATCCTACACATTTTCTTTTATGGATTTAGAATTATTCTGTTGAGAAGAGGGCCACAGGTTTCACCAGATAGTCACAGGGATCCAAGACACAAATATTGTTAAGCATTCTTTTCTGGAGTCATAGCATCTGGATTCAAATTCTGCCTCTGAAATTTGTTATATGTATGATGTTAGGCAAGTTATTTAATTTGGCACTCAGTTTTCTTATTTATAAAAGTAGAGGGTTGGGCTATTTCTGAGCTCCCATCTTTGGATCTCTAATCCTGTGATCATGACACAACCTCAGTTTGTAGTATATTTTGGATTTATATTTAGTGCCACTATCTGTGCAAAAAGATTTTGTGTGTATGTATGTGTGTTTCTAAATCATAGCTACTCTAACATGTACCTCAGATGAGGAGAATTAAGAACCAATAATATGTAGGACTAATTTATGTTCCCTGGGTTATATTAAAATTTTTGTAAAAGAAGCTGCCCCATAAGACAAAAAGAAAGCCTTGGCTGATATGGAAGCAAACAGATCCAAGCACTCGTGCCAGAAAGGCCCAGTTGCAGCTATACTATGAGTGCACATCTCACTATTAGGAAGGTTCATTTAATAAGAGTCTTTTAGGGCATGATGATTCTTTCTCTGCAACCTGTCTTTTGTAGAAAATGAAGACCCAGATCTGTTGAGCTGCTTTTCTCTTTTCGTGATTCTTTTTTTTTTTTTTGCTTTGGCAATTGAGATTAAGTGACTTGCCCAGGGTCACACAACTAGGAAGTGTTAAGTGTCTGAGACCAGATTTGAACTCAGGTCCTCCTGACTTCAGGGCTGGTGCTCTATCCACTGCGCCACCTAGTTGCTCCCTTTTCGTGGTTCTTAAACTACACAGCCTTCTTTGGTGTGTCTATTCCCTTTCAAGCAGAGGCAATGAATTCTGACATAAAAATACATATATTTATTTTTCATCTTGCAGATTTGCTTTTAGCACAATTTCTTCAAGAAATAAATTTATTGTGCTCTACCAAGTATACCATTGTCTAGTAAATTGTAGATAAATTCCATTTGTAAAACCAGTTTATTGTAATTTTGGACTACCTTTGGATTTCACTATGCAAAAGTAATATTGATGGTTTTTATTAGATACTATTTGTTAATTATAGAAAATGTAGTGAACTACAGTTTACAAACCTTATATTTTTGGGATTTCCCCAGTACATTTGCCAATGAGAACATAATAGAGTGATCACTGGGTATTAATTCTAACGCCTCCCTTCCAACTGCTTCAGCTTGGGCTAAGTTACCTAGGTTAATGGAACAGAAAAAGAACAAAGTGAATTACACCTTAAAATCTTTTCCTGGTATTTGATCTATCTTCCTATAATTAAAGAGTTATGCAAACAAATAAATCAAAATTACCAAGAAAAAAAGAAGTTATTTGCTTATTTTAAGAAACTTGAAAATATGGATCAAAGGATAAGAATAGGGCTTGGACCTTTTATTTATTTCATTGTTACAGACAATTCCCTTGTGAAGAATTGGTAGTAGAACTCCCTCTACCAATGCAGGTGGATCCTTTCTTTACAAATTATAGTCTTAAAATAATTTCGTAGAGCAGTGAGTGCTAGTCCTGGCTCTGAGGCCAGCTTTCTTTATGGCAGACTGGACCAAAAGAACACAAAAAAGCAATACACAAAATAATTTTTTAAAAACCTTTAGATCTAAAGATCATCATTGTGATTAACTTCTAATAATACATCCATAATAGCGGGTGAAGCAGAGTTTTTACATAAATTGGTCCTTATAATGGGGAAGAGCACTGCGATTTATCCCAATTGTAATCACACTACAGGTTTTAGGGTCTCTGCTACATTTGGGGCTGCCCAATCCCCCAATATGTTTTATGTTTTCCATAATTATTTGTGAGATCTCTTTATTAAAAGATTTCTGCATACAGACCTAGTCTGAAAGCAAAGGAAAAAAAAGTAAAACAGATTCAAAAAGCATAGTAGGCTAAGATAATAAAATGTTACCATAAGTACCTACTACAGACCTTACAATTCTTACCGTATTAGGAAACAGTTAAAAACCTGATGTGATTGTGTACTCATACCTTTTCTTGGTTGGATAATGCTCAGTATACTCTCAAAAAGAAAAGAAAATAGAAAATAGATTTAGAAAGATTCCCATCCAAATTCTTTTTTAAGTTTGATCATTTAAAGCAGCTAGTTCAGTCATTTGACTTATTTAGCCATGATGCCAGAGCAGTAAGGCACTGAAAAACCATGAGAAGCTGAGAGAATTGAAAAGGTGATATAATCACATAGATTTCATGATTAAGTTATTTCTAAAATAAAAAGCAAACAAATGAGTCATCTATAGCTCTTATTAGGTGACATAACTGTTATTATTTTGAACTTACATAGAACCATCATCACTAAAGTTCAAACACATTGTTAAAAATAACTATACCTGTATTATCAAGCAGTATGATCATATTATTCCAAGCCAAAGTGTGCTCTGGTTTCAAAAAAGTTGCATTTCTCCATGCATTCAATGCATCTAAGGGACGATTCAAGTCTGCATACTGAAAATAATGTAACAATTTAAATGATTTTCCCCCCTTGTTTTCATTTCTCTTTTTTAAAAGTTTCTTGTGACTAAATTAAAATTTAGAAGACTGAATTTTTCAAGTAACATTTAAGATGAAAAAAAATCCTATTTAATGATACTATGTTTTAAAATATATATATTCATATTATAGAAAGGGAGTCAGTTGAAAGCCTGATTGAGTCCTGACTTTTCTTTCCTCACTGCCCATATACAATATATACTGCAAAGTATCAGTACTCTACAAAATATGTCTCATCTATCTTTTCTCATATCATGACAGCCATCCTTGTTCAAATCCTCATTATCTTTTTCGGACTATGGCAATAACCTTCTGATTTCTAGGCTTCCAATCTCTTTCCTTCTCTAATAGATCTATCAATATAACTTATGAATTGATATTGTAATACACAGATCTGCCTACAATATTTAAAACCCTTTACAATTTGCCTCTAGTCTGCCTTTCCAAGTTTACTTCCTGTTATTCCCCTAAGCACACTGTTTCTACTAAACTTTCCTTCTTGTGGTTCCCAGAAGTGGTCATTCCTTTCCAGCCTTTATGCCTTTGTACAGATTATCCTATATAGCTAGAGTGCCCTCTTTCATCATCACTGTCTCTTAAAATCTTTAGCTTCCTGTACAGTGTAAGGATTTTATATCCCTTGAAAAGCCTTCCCTGATCCTATCAGTTGTCAGTGCTCTCTGCTTCTTTATATTACCGTCTATTTATCTGTTTTCATGCTGTATTCAACAATGAATTCTAAATTCCTTGAAGGTAAGGTAAGCATTTAAGTGCTTTTTTTTGTATCCCCTAGTAACTAGTTATGCTGTTTATGAGTATGGGGGGAGATACAGATTAGGTGTCGAATTCAGTGGTATGAGGGAACTTCTATCACTGAAAATGGGCAATTGATAATAAAATTTCAGAATTAACTTTGAGTGGTCTACTTTGTAGATAAGTTATTTGTTTATGATCAGACCACTAGTTTGTCAGAAGTGAGACAGAATGAGGTATTTCTTGTTCTGAGATTTCCCTGCACTTTATATGCATGTTAAATTAATATTTGTGGAATTGATCAGCTATTAGTTTTTTGCTTTTTTAAGATAAAAGCATACAGTAATATTATTTGGAAAGTAAGTGAGCTTTGTGTCTTTGTTAAAAGTTGTTTTTTTCTAGTTATTTAAGCTTTGTTTTTCCTTTATAACTATAAAGTGGGGAAAAAAAACACCCTTGAGTTTTATATTAAACATACTTTATCTTTTCTGTGGAAAAAAAATCTCACTCATTATTTTCACCTTCCTTCCAATTTACAATTTGGGCGCCAAAACCATATTTGAATTAAAAATTCCTTTTTTGGGTGAGTGGGAGGTTTTATGTTTCATTTTACTTTTCAATCAGCCATTAGAATTCAAAATGGTTAGCTCTTAATTTGCATAACTGGTGAGTAAAACACTTAGGAAAAAAAAAAGATAGGTTTCTTTGATTATAACCCCATGACCTCTTTAAGTTCTAAGGGCTTTATCTCAATGTAGTTTTATTTCTTTAACTCTGGTGATACCAGTAATGGTAATTTATCAGGATTTAAGGATGGTGCATATTCTAGTACAAACTGTCCAGTCTGTCTTCCTTTCATGGGACAACAGCAACATTTTGACTTGCCCTGTGACCTTCATAGCAAACAAATGACATATTATGCAAAGGAAAGAAAAATTTAATGAATTATGGAGACATTTACTAACTCCCATTTACTTGTGCTGTCATAATTTCTCACATGGCTTTACTTAGAAACCAAAGCAACAGCATTTCCTCTCTTATTTGACAGAAATTAGGTGAAAAGTTCAAAAGGAGAGGAAGTAATGTAAACAGGTATCTCAATTAAATCAGCATTTACTTTTCTTTCTGTGTCAAATGGGGCAACATAATTAATCTTTCCACCACATCTTTTCATAAGCAAATGACAAGCAGAATCTTGTATGCTTAGTCAATTGGACTGAGTCACTAGAACAAATCAATAGGACAAAAGTCACTAATACCATTTAGTAACATGGCCAGGAACAAACTTATTTTAGCAATTCAAAATGCTTAGTTCATATTGCAATGCTTATTAAAGTAAAGCTGAGAGCAGGTTGAGTCAGGTGAAATTTTGGTTCTGAAGTCCTAAAAAATACAATCTGAACTCTTACAGCATTAATCCAGCAGTGTGGTCTAGTGGATAGAGTGATAGATTTGATATCAAGATTTGTTCCTACCACAAAGCTTATGAGCTGTTTGAATGTGAACATGCTAAATAACTCTTTAAGGTCTCAGTTTCTTCAGTTGGACTAATTTCTAGGGTTCTTTCTAATTCTGAATCTATAAAACCATGTACTTCTTTTCTTACTGGTTGGCTTTTTCTAGATCACTAGGATCTAGAATGGGGATATGAACTAAATCATAGAATGTATTAAGAAAACATTAGAATTTTTTTTTTATTAAAGAAAAATTAAGCTTGGTTAATACTTAAATATAGAAGTTTTTGGCATCTTCATTCTATCTTTGTATCAAATGGTCACATATTCCACAGAGTGGAAGGTGTCAATAATCATTTGTTTGTTTCAAGAGTACTGGGAATGTATTACAATTTCTGGGCGCCTGGTTAAATGGATTTATGCATAGTATTATTTACTTTTAAGCAAATAACCCTCACAGAATAATCAAGTGTTTTAAAAAGATTCTTGCCAAGATCCATGGTTTGAAGGTAGTAAAAATAATATGAATCTAAACAGACAAGAAAACTGTGGAGCTGCCACTTTTATTCCTAGAACAAGCTATTAGTTAGCCATATTACAAAGTAAAAGAAATTATGATTTAATCAGATCTGACAAAAAATCCAATGGAGGGTTATCATAAAAAATCCTTTCATATTAATTTTTTTCAATAAAATGAGATAATATATGCAAAGCATTTTGCAAACTTTAAGAGCATTATATGTTAATTACCTTTATTATTGTCATTAATATATAGAAGTCTGTTGTTTATTTCATGACCAAGCATACAAAAGTCATCAAATTAAAAGATGAGTTATCCTATGCATTCTTTAATAAAAACAAACTTCAATTTGCTGACCTTTTTAAAATGACAAGTGGCTGACAGTAATATAATACGTAGCAAGCATTTTTTGAAAAAAATAAACCCACTTAATCTGTTGCTTCAAAGTAAAAGTAACATTTTAACAGTGACTAAAAACCTACTTTTTGAAAGAAACGAATGCTATGGAGAAAACATTTTTCAAATATTTGTTTGGAAATGTATATGACACAAGTAAATATATATTGGGGATGCGTGTGATTCTTTTTTTTTTTTTCTTTTAACTAATGGGATATCTTAATCAAAAAACTTGGAGGCCAGCTTTGGACATTCTCAATGGAGAATGACATTCCCTTTTTGTGCTAATCTGGAAATCAGAACTTATAAAGTCTTCAACAAATAATTATTCCACAAAGGAATAAGAAGACCCAAGTCATTATGTCTTCTCTATGAGATCATCTAGGAAAGTTAGTATTATATGATGATCAAAAAATTCACTACTACTTGGACAACCTCATTTGGAATAACTCTCTCTAATTTAGTTAGTTTGGTAAGATACAAAAACCAAAAGTCTACATTGAGGATTTTACTTGGAAATCTTTCCATCTTTAAAGGCTATGAGGAACCATCAAGGTAGAATCTTTTGTGGAATGGAATGGTTTAGAAGAAAAATCCATAACAAATCCACTTTGTTATGCAGTAAACAGGGAAGGCTTTGTGTAAGGCCTAGTTGATAGTATTCATTAAAAAAAATTTATCCATTAACTGATCCAATCCATTAAAGGTACTTGCTCTGCACAAATAAATGTTATCAGGCTGATAAAGCAGCAAATTTTTCTCAAGGTTTTTCTTTTGGCAAAAGAATATTTAAAGAAATGAACTTTCAAGTTATCAGGCTTCTCTAATTCTTTAATTCATTTAAAAGTTTTAACTGCTAAAAGAGATTTAAGTTTAGCTTTGAGATTTAAAAAAATATTATCAAGAATACAAAAAACATAAAACAACAATGCGGAACAAAATCTTTAAAATTAATAGCAAGAACATCTGGCAGTAGGCAACATAGATAATTTCACAGCACCATAATTAATAAGCAACATTCAATATACACTTTTCTAAAACAGGCAGGCACTTATACATACTAGCCATCAAATGCCTAGATAAAATTTATATTCTATATTAGATTCTTTATGAAGTGACATAAAATTTATATAAGCTAAATTATCTATCTTCCACAATTCCAAGGAAGTAAAGTGGCAACAGTTATCAGAGATAGTGTAGAAAGTTATATAATGCAATAAACTGCAAAGTAAAAGGACCTTAAAGTCCAAGATGAAAAGCTGTTTTCACTTTTATAGACATTATCCTAAAAGAAGAGGAAGAGATAGCTTCCCCTCAAATTAGAACAAATTATATGGATGCTTATATCTGGGATAGAACCATATTGAAATGAAATTCAAATATATATATGCATCAGAAGATAAGCTGATAAAAAATTGCCAAAAGTTACATGATATTAATTTTTAGCTTTTCTAAAACTACTAGACTTTAAGATAACAAAAACCTCACAAATAAGCATGGACATAAAAATAAGAATTATATGAAGCTCTTAGTATTGCAGTAAATCACTATTATGAAGCCCTTCATACAGCTTGAATGCCATTACAATATAATAGATTTTAAATGTTTTAAATTTCATGATTAATGAAAAAAGATATGACAAACATATAGATACAAGCTTGAAAGCAAAAGAGCAATTAAATAACTTAGACCTTTCTATAAAATATTTTGAAATAAATGAAAGTCTTAATGCTTCTGTTAGCTTAATTTTCTGTCAATTATTTTTCATCACCCTCATTAAAAAATAGCTTTTTTTTCATTTGAAGGTGGAAAAATTCTGCAAAACTATAGTTATTTTTATTATTTAAGTAGGAAGCTAGATTAGGATTTATGTCATGCATAATTGTGTTTCAATACTTAGACCCTTTAGTCCCTCACTGTTGCCAAGTCTTTTCTCTACTCTATTGTTCAAATTATATCTATGCAACTCAAAAAACAGAGTGCTCTAAGTTAAAAACCAAAAGTCCAGACAAGGTTCAAATGTATACCAACAGTCTTCAAATGTAAGAATAGTTTTTCAGCTATTCAAAATAGTGTTTAGCTTTTCTCAGTTTCCCCTAAAGATAGATGGAAAAAATGAGTTTAATTTGAAGTACTGAAAAACTTAAGTTAGATAAGAACTGTTGTGATTGAGAAGATTTTCTCCATAGATGTTTAAGGCAAGATAAGTATCTGCTTAGAATCAATTTAGATATAATCCTCCTTAGGGTAGACTGAGTTAATAAATGAGAGACTATCTATTATTCTATGATATATTGAGTACATAATAAAAAAAGACTATAATAATCTAGTTTTGGCAAAATAATAAATTTTCTTAACTGTTTTCTCTGACAAAGAGTTAGGAATTAAAAATAAAGTGCTTGGATTCATAGGAAATTAAAGTTAATATAATGCTAAGAAACATTAAACATTTTAAAGATAGGGTATGTTTTCTATGGGTATTTTGTTATGTGTATAAATATATATATATATACACACAGGTATACATGGACATAATTTTTTCTTTTACTTTTTATGGAAGAGGAAAATGTATCAAGTTCTAAATGAATGTTTTTTAAAGACTTGAAAAATAAATCAATAAGTAAACCAATTGTCCCTTGGTTTTTATCAAATAGTTTTAAGCATTTTGTAGACAAGAATTCATCAGACTTGATATCCCTGAGTCAAGCATTGTTATTTATATTTTCAGAAAGATAAATAATAGCACATTATTCAGAAAGATAAATAATAGTATATTATTCAGAAAGATAAATAACAAATACATGCTTAGAATTAAATTATTGATTAATACAGTTAGCCTCTTAGGATGGAGGAAAGATTGAGCAAAGAACTTATGTTTTTTTTTTTTTTTAAATTAAGCTTTTATTCATTCAAGTTATATAAAAAACAGAAACTGATGGTTTCAAGAAGACACTCTGAAGAAAGGGCTTCACAGGGTATTTTTCCTACTTTAACTTATTCTCTTTATTCTATTTAACCTACAGCATTTGTCTTCTCTATCAATTTTGATGAAATCAAATTGGAAATGTTCTTAATTTAAGGATTTGGTTTTTTTAATGAAAGATTTTCAAGAAAAGAAATTAAACTTTAATACAGACACAGATACACAGATACTCACATGCACACATACACACATATGAACATTCTTTGGCCAAATATAAAGCACAAGCTTACCAAACGCCCTAAATTGTAGTAACAGTCTGGATATTTTCTTCTGTATTTAATTGCTGTCCAGTAGCTTTGCTCAGCTTCTCCAAACCTCCGAAGACTGTTTTGTACTATGCCTAAATTCATCCATGCTGCAGCAAAGTCTGGTCTAGGAAATTAGTTTAAAAAAAAAAATAAGTTCAAACCTCAGAATGTAGAGAATGATTTTGTTTTTTGTTAATGCTGTATTCTGTTACAAACATTGCTCACTGTATTTGTACAGCAAGAGACAATAGCTCCTCCGCTTCCTGTAGTTCATTCCTTTCTTTCAAGATATTTCCAAGATTATTCATGGCATGAACATATTTAGGATTCAATCTGAGTTGTGAGGGGGGAAAAAAAAACAGAAACAGAAAACCACTTATGCCAATAATACTTTGTAATTTGGTCATTTAAAATTAAATCCTATAAATCTGAGAAGATAGAATAATGTACATGTTTATGTTATTTTATAGACTCATATACATACACACACATATCTATAACTATATATATCTATATCTATATTAAGCAGACCAGTGAAGTATTGTGCTCACTACCTTACAGCTTCCCTGTAATATCTGATGGCAGCGGTCTGGTCACCTTTATCAGCCAGGTTTTTGCCAACGTTGTAGTGCACCTGAAACAAACAAACCACATATCATAACTGTACCACTTAGCAATTACATTTTTTTTCCCTTAATCTATAGCACTAGCATTTATGGCTTCTTTCAACTGAAGACATGAAATACTTCATGATTTAGTCAAATTTTTTAGGGATAGAGAGAATCCTTGGACTTTGCTTTTTTGATACTCTAACTTATCCTTGTCATAATTTTATTTTTTTTCTCCCTTTCTGAGAAGTCTAGAAGAAGGAAGGCATGCGCATGCGCGCGAGAGAGAAAAAGAGAGAGAGAAGGTTATGACTTAAGAAAGGCATTAACATTGTTTAAAAGGCATTGATATTTCCAGAAGGAATGGTAACCAACAAATTCATGAATTTTTACAAGAAATTACTAAAAGTTAAAAACCATTACAGTCAGATAATTGGGATTTTATTTCCTGGCAATCCTAATTGGAGAAAAGACTATATTTTTAAAACTATGAAATTGGAATGGACAGTAGAAAGAAAGTTAACACCAAGACATTGCTCTCCTGATCTGGTTCAAGGTTTTTAAAATGATATATATACATGGTCTTTTACAATTCCATGAAATTCAAAATGTGTTACCAATATGCTTGGATGTTGAATACTCACTGATGGTGAAAATGTACTTTTTTTTTTTTTTTTACTACTGGGAAGATAACTTCTCTAAAACCATATCCATCTTTTAATATAGGACATAGGATTAAAAATGACTCTGAAAATCATCTAGTCTAACTTTCAATTTTCATGAAGAAATTAAGGCTCAAGAAAATAAGCAAACCTGCTGAAGATAATATAACTAACAAATATTCCATGATATTTTTGTCGATTGAGTTTGTAGATTGGAACTGACTGTACAACCGGTCAAAATGACTAGTGATTAATGGATCAATGTTACCCTGTAATATAGTGCTTCTGTTTAATCTTTTAATTAATGATTTTGGGAGGACATAGATAACATGTATATAAGTTGTGAAAATAACAAAGTTGGGACCTGGTTGTGTGACAATTTTAACTTTAGAATTTATTTAAATTAGAATTCTAATATTTAGAATAAAAAAATTCTCAACAGGTTAATCATTCATAATGGGTTAAATCTAATAATATTAAGTAAGGTTAAATTTAAAGTCTTATATCTGTCTTCAAAATGTTAAAATATACAAATATAGGATGGTAAAGAATGAGTACATGTGATATATGAAAAACGGGAGATTTGCATTAGTGGATTACAACATGAATTAACACTGAGGTGAAAGCTAAAAAAGGCTAATTTCATCTTAGGCTGAATCAATATCTAGAGCAAGGGAGTATTTCCATATTATGGTTTGGTCAGGGAAAAACAAATTTGGAATACCGTGCTCAGTTCTGAGTACCACATTTTAGAAAAGAGATTAATCAGCACAGATGTACTCAAAAAAAAAGCAACTAAAGCAGCAAAAGGGCAAGATCCTCTATATGAGGATCCATTGAAGGAAATGAGAATTTTGGCTTGAATTAAAAAATATATATATGTGATAAATTTCTGAAATGTAAGTATATAAGTATCTGAAGGATTGTTATAATCAAGGGGAATTAGGTACTTGTTTTGTTTATACCCACAGTGCAAAACACGAAACATGAATAGGTTGTTGAGAGGAAGATTTTAGTTTTACATAAAGAAAATACTTCCTAACAATTAAAGTAGCTCCAAATTGAAATGGGTCAAGATGTTAAGTAAAATTTCCACTGATGCAAGTTTTTAGAAAGCATATATGTGGATAATCATTTGATGAAGTTTCAGTTGGATTAGAAATTCAGGTATCAACTGGACTGGATGAACTTGAATTCTCCTCCAACTTTACGACTTTATGGTTCTAGTGGCAGAACCAGGACCAGTATTCAGAGTTCCAGATTTCTAATTCTTTTTTAATGATACTACATTGCTTCCTGGTTCTATTCTTATAATAAATCAGAAGTAGAGGAAACCCCAAGAGAAGGCAGCAACTAGCAACAACAAAACAAACAACCCCCAAAGGGGAAAGATGGGAAATATTCCTATTCATTAAAAAAAAAAAAAAAAAAGAAAAGCAGATAGGGGAGACAAGAAACCTTATCAAGAATTCTGGATTTGAGGATATCTGAAAGGCGACATTAATATATTATATCCATTTTAAAAACTAGAGATATGTGACCTAGGTTAATTATATGGTAAATAATTGGTCCAGAAGAAACTGTTTCTATCATCCTCATAAACACACTTAGACAAAGAATTTATGCTGTCTGATGCTGTTACTTGTTTCCACAAAAATATGCTATTAAGAAAACATCAGGGCAGCTAGGTGGCGCAGTGAATAGAGCACCAGCCCTGAAGTCAGGAGGACCTGAGTTCAAATTTGACTTCAGACACTTAACACTTCCTAGCTGTGTAACCCTGGGCAAGTCATTTAACCCCAATTGCCTCAGCAACCCCCACCCCCCCCAAAAAAAAACCAACATCATGGGAACAATGGGTTCCATAGAAACAAATGAATGAACAATTGCTTAAACAATGTTGACAGTGAGATTTGATTATAATGGTTTAATATCATCATTGCAAATGTTATGAAACATAGCAACATTAGGTTGAGTATACTCATATTGAGTACCTAATGCAAGGACTAAGATGTAAAGCAAATTAGACAGTAACCCTGCCCTTTAAAATCCTATAGTCTATTACTATTGTTGACGTAGATGCAGATATAAAGGAAGCACTTTAACACCAAAAAAAAAAAAAAAATGAATTAGACATGGTACCTGTAAGTAAAGGGTCAGTCAATACATTTATTAGGGAAGGCATATACCATCATCCTAATACAGCAAATAATTTTTTTTCAGTGAGCTATAGAAATGCTTTGGGAACATAAAACAACCTAACATTAAGTTAGAATGAAGCTGGGGTACTATCTTAAACTTAGGCCTACATCCTGCTTTATCTTGTCTTAACTTGTAATGACATTATATTAATTGCACAGTCTTAACAGAGAACTGGATGTCAGGGAAATCTGTATTCAAATCCTGTCTGATAACATGCTGGCAATATAATGATGGCGATCTAGGCAATTCTCTGTAATGGTGAATTATAAAAGAAGGTGAACTGCACAGGTAAACGGACCTACTTGCCAGGAGAAAGCTTCTTAAACTAAAGAAGACAAAGGTATAAATAAGAAAAAAAAATAGAAAAAAACATAATACATTTGAATTTTCTGGGAGGTATAGCAAGCAGTCTTTGAACACAGCTAACAATGAGCTACATTTTTTTCCTTTCATCATCTCTCATATTTAAAAGCACATACATGCATTGTAAGTTACCTAATCCTTCAAGATAATGTGACAACAAATCACAGAGGACATGAGTAGGTAATGTGAATCATCAAGTATAATTTAAACTTTTTGGTATAAATTTCTGTCCATTGATATTACTGCCTTAAAATTATAGCTTGGAAGAGAATCAATTAGAACAAACAGTAGCACAAACATTTTAAAAAGTCTGCTCTAAATGGCTATAATTTTGCCTTTCCTTCCAGCCCTGCTTCTCCAACATCCTACCAAGCCCAAAGGGACTGGAGGCAGTTGGAGCCAACCCCTATTACAACAAGAATACAAATACAGCTTCAACTTAGATTTCAATATTACTCCAGCTTCTTCTATTCTCTAGCTCCTGCTGCTTTCCTTTGTTATGTGAAATTCTGTTTTCTAAATAAAAATCTCAGACAAAGAATTCAACTGCCCTCTGCAGTATGGACAGCTTTCTGTAGCAAGCACTGAAGACGAAAGACCAAGGAAAAAAAATCACAATTCTTAAGTAAAAACTATGGCTCTCTATAATTAGCTGAAAGTCTTACAGAACCCTGAACATAATTTGTACTTTCAAACATTTCCCATAATTAAGATCTAGGAAACAATTACCCAGAGGTCAGCTTTAGCATGCATGCCATTTTAGGATGCATTATTTGAGCAGCGAGAACAGATCTGGTTTGACATATGGCACATAAATCACACAAACCTATTATCAGATAGTTTATTAAAAGGGTGTTTAGAAAATGAGTAATTTTTCTTTTCTATAAACTTTAAAAGAAAAAATATCTGTTTAATTTTCAATTTTCCCTGCAATTCCTGAATTGCAATTGCAATTAGTGTGAGAAGCCCAGGGAACTTAAATGCTTAATGCAATTCAATAAAATATAAGATACATGTGGAGTAAAAAAGTATAAATGTTTAAATGCATTATTAAAATAAGAAAATCTAGAATATTGGTTTTTATCTCTAGTGTAAAAACTGAATCTTAAATTTAAAAACATATTAAAAGAAATTTATAAATCAACTAGGACCAATATTTAAATAAGAGTTTATAAAGATTGTTAAAACAATATTAACTGATAGACTTTAGGCAAACTGTTGAACCTTGTTGAGCATCAGTTTTATCATTTGTAAAATGAGCTAGCTGAACTAGATCTCTAAGATCCTCTCTTCAGGTCTAAACAAAGAGAGAAAATAGATTTGTTAATTTTTTGAAATAGAGAAGTGGTAGGGTCCTACAAATGTAAAATGTTGAATGAGACAAGGTTGTCATATTATGGTTTTACATCATTTAAATATTTAGCATCCACATAGTACTCTACAGACAGACAGTACGCTACAGACAGACAGCACCAAATAATGCACAATGAATAACTAAATTCAATTAAATTCCACAAGAATTTAATGGTGATTTCATCCTGGGGCTTCCATTCTGGGGAAGAGCCAAGGATGGCTAACTTTCAATCCCCTCCAAGGTATACTTCTGACTTTTAGGACTTCACCATCATGTCTCTGCTGCAATCTTACCTTGGAACCTCTCTAGACCTTCAATTTTCTCACCCTAGAAGATCCATCTGCCATGCAAACCTCTTCTCTCACTGATGATTTTCTCTTGGGGTCGCCAGTACTTAGTACAAATAAGTGCTTAATAAATGACTGTTGCCTGCCTCCATATGTATTACAGACCAGTAGAGTACAAAATGCATACATAACTATTTGACATCTTTGAGGAGAGAAAAAAATACCTATTTTTGTATATTTATGCTGCCACAAGTATTAGTTGACAAGTTCAGCTTATATAACGATGGTGGGTTGTTATTATTTTTTTTTTTTTACTGATTCCAACCAAGATTCTTTTGAAAAATGGGGGAGATAATTCTCAAATAGATTCTTCAATGTATTACAAAATTTATTAGTGATTAAAAACAAAATGATAAGTTAATAGCAATTTTAACATAAAGTTAAATGAAAAAAATTTTAATTCAGTATTTATCCAGTTTGCCTGCAATAATCACCTTGTTGTAATTCAGTGTCATTCAGTTGTTTCACGTATATCTGACTCTTCATGACCCCTTTGGGGTTTTCTTTCCAAAAATGCTGGAGTGAGTTGCCATTTCCTTCTGAAGCTCATTTCACAGGTGAGGAAACTGAGGTAAACAGGGTTAAATGACTTGACCAGGGTCTAAAAACAAGTGTTTGAGGTCAAATTTGAATTCAGTTCTTCCTGACTCCTAGCTTGGCTTCTATCCAGTGTGGTAAAAATATCACTTGAGCACTATTATATAATTTGCTTAAAGAAAAGCTATTTTCCATAATATTGGGCTTCCCATTATTTTAAAAGCTATTCACACACTAAATTTAGTACTGCAAAATGCTAGAATTTTCTTGGATTTTTTTTAAACCTTAAATATGCAAATATCATGAGATCCTTTAATATACAAAGGAGATAGTATGATCTAGTGGAAATAGTACAGGTTGGATTTGTTCTAGCGTTCACAGCTCAATCTTTTTGGAATCACATAGATGAAGTCAATAAACCTGTTGATTCCTCAGTTTTCCAATATGGAAAACAAAGAATATGAAGATCATACTATCTTCTAACTAAATTATTCAGAGAAAATAATGAGGATGAATTCTATCAATCCTCCAAAAAATCTGAGATCCTTGCAGAGGAATAAATAGAAAGGGAGTTAAGGGATTAGTATCTTTAAAATAGAAAAGCAGATCTATTAACATTTATGAAATTAAATCATAGGCAATTTGTCTTTGGTGATATTAAAAATAAAAAGACAATCAGCAAGTAAAATTAGGGAGAAGCTTGAAGGAATTCATTGTTCTTTGGTCGACTTTTCAAATTGTATAATGACATATTAGCATTTACATAGTTCCTTGATGTTTGCAAAGTACTTTACAAATATTATTTCACTTCATCTGCATAACATCCCTAGGAGACAGGTGCTATTATTATGTGAAAACTGAAATAGACAGAGGCTAAATGATTTGCCCAGGGTTATAGAGTTAAGTAAAATATCTAAGGAAGGGTTTGAACTCTAGTTTTCCTAAACTGAGGCTCGCTTTTATAGCTATTGTTACCTTGTTGCCCAAGTAAGCAATTTTTGTGCTTTTCTTTAGCTTCATAAAAAAACCAACTATTTATTAGACCTAGGTACATAATTTCATATTCTCCCTAAAGTCAGTTTTCTTGTTAATATAATAGAATCTGAAAAGATGTATAGAACTTTAAGCTAATTTCACAGCAAAGCAATTATAACACTCTAGGAAGATGGAAATCCATATTTTAAAAAATACGAAATGCAATGTCTCTTAATAGCCCACTTCAATGTTTCATAATCTATATTTTCAAAAAATTCTCATGTCTTTTATACTTACTAGTTTTGTGTTGGGTTTCTTTATGAGTAAAGCAAGGATAATTCCCACAAGGACCTACCTCCCAGGATTGGGAAGTTTAGTTTCCTCCTTTATGAAATGATGAGATGATTCCTAAAATTCCTGATAGCTCTCAATTTATGATCCTTGTGGGAGGCCTTCACCGATCTTCTTGACCTATATCTTGCCACTGAATTCCAGTGATTCTGGCTGATGACTGCATAGTTCTACTTCACTTAAATCCAATTTGCTGGCAAGTCAAGATATCACCTTCCTGATGTCATCAGTCCCCTTCAAGTTTCTTTATTCAAGAACAAATAACAAGAACATCTATGATCCTATTAAAGTACTATAGAAGTGTGAATTACCATTATTATTTAATGCTGTAGCTTGGCCTTATTTCTTTTTGTTTTAGCTATATGGTAATTCTTTTCTGTCACTTTTCACTTATAATAACCAGCATTCCAGCAGCCAAAATTTTATAGTAGCCTATTCTATAGTGAGATGAGTAAAAGTTGTGAGCAGTCTGTGCTCAAAAGACTTGAAAACTCATGTGAGATAGACAAGAAATAGACATTTGCTTGTCTCAAGCCTTCAGAAGAAAAGTTTTTAGAAAGTCACTTGGTAATCAGTCTTTCAATAATCAAGATATAGTAGAATGACCATAAAGTTCAGCTTTATAATAAATGTATAGCATCTCTCTTATCTTGGGGGAAAAGGGTCATAGTTATCTATACTTTCACCTAACCTATTCACTGGTCACTTCCTAAAACTTTTAAGATTTTATATTCTTTTTTTTTTTTTAAACATAGAACTCTGAGGAGGAAATGGCTTCAGCTTTTATTCTGGGAATATTCTGGTAGCTAAGACTACAGAGACAACTTGAATACTTTTATTATTTTTTTCCAAGTGTCTGATTTTTTCAGAACCATATTTAGCAACCTTCATTTCAGATACAACTTTATAATTATTTTTTTAAAAATCTGTCACTCCTTATAGACTGCTAAAGCTTTTTACTTCCTTTCCTTCCTCACTATTTTATGACTTTAGGGGAAAGATTTTTATCCTTCTTTTGTTTTGCTAAAGTCAGAGAGAGAACTTTAATTTTGTGTTTTTATGAGGTCCCTTTTCAAGCACATTGACACTATATTGGACTGGTTACTAGATTGGAGATTTGTTTTATAAAGTATTATTTTCTTAAAACAAACAAACAAACAAAAAAACAAAAAACACTTCCAAACATGCATCTTAGAGCTGTACAAATATGTGTTTCCAAAAGCATTCTGAAGATACAAATCCTATCCTACCATCCTTTGCAGTGATGTCTTTAATGTTGACAGCTTCATTAAGTTAACCTTCAGTTGGCTGGAAAACTCAATTAACCAGAACACCCAATTTCCCAAGGCTTGTTAAATGAACAACCCATTATTGCATCACTTTACAAAGGGAATATACAATATGTATATCACACCTAGATGATATTCTCACTTCTTTTAAACTTCAGGTCTTGTCCATTCTATTTCCACTACATGTCTTTCACATATCCCTTTTCTTTCCTTCACTCACATAGCTTCTATTTACCTTCTGTACCTGTTGTATGTCAACACAACATACAGCATGAGAGACAATACATACTGGATTTGGAGTGAGGTAGAATCAAATTCAAATTCTACATCTGACACTTCCCAGTTGTGTGACTGTGGGCTAAGTCATTTGACCTTTTGTTTCCTCATCTGTAAAATGAGGATAATAATAATCGTAATACCCATTCTCTAAGGTTGTTGTAAAGCTCTAAAGAGAGAATGTCTGAAAAGTATTTTAAAGACTTTAAATAACTATAAGAATATCAATTTCTTATGATTTCTTCCTGAACTACTAGGAAGGCCTCCTAATGGTCTCCCTGACTCTAATAGATGTTAAATAGATATCACTAAAATACAGATCTAATAAAAAACCTTTAGTGGTTTCCTATTGCCTCTAGGATAAAATGCAAAACTATCAACATTGTATCTAAAGTGCTCTGCAATATAATTCTTACCTATTGCTCCCATCTCTATATTCTCTTTAAAATGGTCTTTTAATTATTCTCTGAACTGTGACTATCATATTCTTACTCATGTATTTAATGTACTTGGTACTGTAGTAAATGCTAGCATACAAAGGCAAAAATAAGCCAATTCCAGTTTTTCTCTCCTCACCTCTAGTTCCTTTTTAGAACCATCTATCACAAAATTTTTTTCTTGATATTTTCCTTCCCCTTTATAATTACATAGTACAATTTTGTATTTGCTAGTTTGTGTACATGTTGTAGCCCTTTGGTAGAATGTAAACTCATTGAGGAGGGGGAATTTCATTTTTGTCTTTATATCCCAAGTCTTGTGCATAGAGTAGATGCTTAATAAGTATGACTGTTGAATTGAAAATTTTACTTTAAAACTTTTAATCATTTCTAACACATTTTTCCAAATTTTGTTAAAACTATGAAGTCTATTTTTAATTAAAAAGATCTATCAGGTAAGTATCATATTCAAGGCACTGTTCTAGTTACCAACAATACAAAGACAAAAAGAGAAATAATGTTCTTTGTCAAGAGACTTACATTCTATATAGTACCTGAGCAGGAATAAGAATCACATGATTCCCTTTTATCTACTACAGTTAAATATCTGCTAAACTATAATGCTATATGGATGACTCAAAGTGAATGTTCCATATATTAAGGCTCCCAGAACTTTATCTGCCACAAACTGTTCATATATCTATAACTTGTACAATTTTTTTTTCCTTTCCAGATCCAATGTCCTATTTTCAGTCTAAGAAACTACTGCTTCTTTGGGTATTTCTTCAGGTTAAAGGAATTATGTTAAAAAAGAATATCCTGATCATTCTGGAGTCATTTGAAATTGGAATAGTATAAGTTTGTCCATTCTACTTCATAATTTGTATATGACATAAGTTCTATTGAGCCTCTAACTGATGTGTCAGTTTGTTTGAGACATTTATTGTTAATGACTTTTAGGGCATGATTTTCCAGAATGCTATATCACAAAGGTCTATGGTACCAGCTGACTATCAATGGGGATTTTTTCAAACTGTGGTAGCCACCATCTATAAAACCCTGGGCTATTCTCTCCTGTTCTTCAAAGAGTTCAATGCTTAACAATCATTCTACTCCAACTTCTGTCCTCATAAATTATAGATGACATCAAGATACATATTGTTATTCCCTCAAATGCCTTAACTTTCCAGTTCTTCCATCTATTCAGCTGTATTCCTCTACTTCAGCTTACATTCATACAGAGCTGGACAAATTCAGTATCCACAAGTGTTCTATTTCCTTGTTCAAGAATTCTGAAGTAACCAAAGAATCCATTTGTAAAAATACTGACTCAAATATATAGACTGTGACCATACACAAATAAGTAATAGGCATCAAATCTAAAGCTCCAATAAAGCCAAAGAAAACAGGCACAATTAAACTATTATAAGAAAATATAATTAAAGATCTTGATTAATTAGCTGAAATGAAGTAATGTCAATTATTTAATTACTTTGAAGGCCCAGAGGTAGAATGGAAGACTTAAAATTACTCCAACATTAAAAGTCCTTGCCTGTTCTTCAGAGAGGGATAAGTTATTCTTTGGTATATACTATTCACATTTCAAAATTCTCTTTCTTCAAATAGGACTTTGCTGGAGGTCTTATATAGAGCAAGTATTTGAGGATTTGTTAATCTCATTAAAAGATTTAGTTTTTCTTTTGCTCCTGACATGTTTCAAAATGATTTCTAAAATTTTTATTTACATGCTTACTATATATATATGGCATTATCCTAGCCACTATAGAGAGATTAGAAGGATAAAATTTTTAAAAGCTTCTTAGCTCAAAAAGCTTCTAATTTGATAAAGGAGATGAAAAAAGCAAATAAATAGCTTTTAATACAAACCCCAGAGTCCATGTTAGGAGAAGATCACAAGGTTCTCTTTATTCTAATCTTTCTTTTTTTCCCCTATACTGTACTTAAATATTTAAAGGGAATTTATTACGAAGACTTAGAGGAAAACATATAATTCTTCAGGATGAAGGGTAGAATATCTTAACTGATGAAAAACACAAACTTTTTTTTACAATTTACATAGACTCTTATAATTGAATTCTGATCCTCCACCAGTTACTAGACGTTTGCCTGGCCAAAGTCAGTAAATACAGTTTAGTAAAAAGAACCTCCAAAGTGGAGTCTGAAGATCTCGATCTAAGAACTGGCTCTGCTACCAAGTCTCAGTTTGCTCATCTGTAAAACAAGAGAACTGGATTTGAGTAAAATGTTGAGGGTTGGAATCATAGCCTGGCCACGTCCTAGCTCAGCCTCTTAGGCCAATCACTTCATCTTTCTATGGAGCTCAGCTTCTAAAGTTCCTTTCTACCCCTAAGTCCTAAACTTAGACCAGATAGATGACTTCTAAAGTCTTTACTAATTCCAACAGTCTGTGACTTTATTTTCATGGAATTCAGTGCCATGATTGTAATAAAACTACGCTTCCTCTTAGGTCATTTCACCAAAATGCTACACTCCCATAATTATTTCAATGGATAATTTGGCCAATTTGATCTCATGAGTACTTGTTTAAGATAATTTTTTGACACATGGCTATTTTGAATAATCATTTTGATGATGTTGAATTTTACATAGTAACTATAGAAGTTATGGGAAAATATTGAATACTTTTTAAAATGTATAGTGCTATGCTTAGTGCTGTGAAAAAAAATTTTTTTTTTCTCATTTGCATGGTTGAGTTCAAATGATTTCCCTTAAGTATTTTTAATTTATTAAATATTCCTTTAGATATTTTTAAAAATGTTCATCAACTTACTTTAGCATTGAGAGGACACACAGACAGGGCACTCCTGAAAAGCAGATCTTCATTTCTCCATTGGCTACAGCGGGTAATACAACGTACCATATTTATGAGTAAAATTCCTAGTACAGTCACAGCAATGAGTTTCTTAAAGAAAAGAAAAATGTGTTAAATTTCACTAACAGACCTACCACTGTCCATTCTATTAAGCTTCAGGGTTAATACCTTTTTCTTAGTATGTTTGCTTAGTATTCCAAATCCATATGTTAGAAGCACACAGTATCCAATACTGGGGAGGTAGATGACTCTTTCAGCAACAACAAATCCCACTCTGAAGAACAGGTTACTTGCAGGAAGAAATGGGATAATGAGAAATCCCAATCCCAGAGTGAGTATTCTAGAAATTAGAAAATAGTAAAATGGCTATACTTAAGCTTTAGAAGAAAAATATGTATTTTTGTCATAAACTGAAAGTATTAAATTAAGTACTTTTGAAGACTGTCATGTTATCAGAAAAGCTGTATGAAGACAATTATCATCAGTGGGAGTTTAATCTGGCAATGAAAATAAAGAATAAGAGATACTCTTGAGGTGTTTTTTTTTTTTTTTAAACCTCATGGTAGACTTTAATTTTTAATCTCATTATTAACTTTTAATTTATTTTGTTCAGGACTTGAAGCCTTATCCTGTAAAGTATAAATAAAATGATATGTTATCATAGCTGTTCTTTTTTCTTGGTATCAAAAAATGTTAATATAATGTATATTGCCAGTTTATAATAGTATATATTATTTGGAAGACCTGGAGATTATATGATGTATTATTGTCAGTTATTATCAACTAAGGATATTAGAACCATGCAACCTAGAACATTATGTTTACCAATAATTCAGATCAAATTATTATACTCAGCATATGAGATAGCAAATTAGTATAATTTGTACATTATAATAATAATGTACAATATATGTACATTATAATAATAAATGTACAAATGAAGCTTTACTGATTAGCACAAAATCATGATACTCAAAACCCCCTCATCCAACTTCCTATTAATAGATGAAGAGATTAAATGATTTCTCCGAGATTGTACTAAGTTGAAGAAGTAGATTTTGAATTATGCTTCTGATTCCACATTCACTGTTCCTTCCACTATACTCTAAATATATCCCAAATACTTTTTTTTTTGGGGGGGGGGGCAAGGCATTGGGGATTAAGTGACTTAAGATCACACAGCTAGTAAGTATCAATTGCCTGAGGCTGCATTTGAACTTGGATCTTCCTGATTACAGGGCAGGTGTTCTATCCACTGCACCACTTAGATGCTCTCCAAAATACTTTTTTGATAGGGGAGTATTTTCTACTAATTGTTTGAGAAAATTACTTTGAAACACAGGACACCCAAATTTGCAAATACTATTATTCTAAAAAATTAAATAAAAATGTGTCCATTTTTGTAGGCTTATTAACTAGAATACTCAAGATATTTTATACCATTTAAGTACAGAAGTAGCTCAATAAAAATGTAGGTTTAAATATAAATGTTTTAGAAACTTTATTAAAATACTTCATATAGGCATACCTTTATTTTAAGAATTACATGAATATGATAAGTGAAAATGTGTTTTGCTTTATGTTTTTCCTTGATGGAAGGGCTATATCACCTTCAACACTCTTAAGCAAAGAGAAAGAATATTAGTCATCATAGTTGTAGAAATAGGTTACTGTTTCTTAGTGAAAGAGATGATTACAAACAGTAAATGGAAACAGAGTGATTATAAGTTAGATCAAATTTGAGGCCTTCTTTTATGTATTTGGTTCTTATGATATTTACAAAAATCAATCCCACTTCCCTTGTAGAAATGACTGGAGGACAAGAGTTTGTTTTTCTTTAAAACTACAACCAATTTAAAAACACTAGCAAACTCAGAACTTAATTTATTTTGAGAAACTAATAATTTAATAACAATAAAAAGACTTTTACTTACAGGAAGATGTAAACCTACTTTTCTTCTTCACAAAACACAATTGTTTTTTTTCCAATTATTTTCTCAATAACCTTTTTAGAAATAAAGAATACTCTCTTTGGGACAGCAGTTTATTTTGTATCAAACCATGATGACAGAATCACTACAGCTTTCATAAGGTTTTTTTTTTTTTTTAAAAAGAGAATTGTGAAATGATGGTCACAACATACATCAATTACACTCTCTGTTCTGACCACAAATTACTCTTTACCACCTATGGTGTTAAGGATCTCAAAATGCCACTTCATGGGGATTTTAAAAAATAAAGCAGCCATCCATACCTCTTCTTCCAAGTTTGTATCCCACTAGTCATTTCTGGTGATGGGCCCAAACTGGGATGAAACTGTAGTAACTGCCATGAATATTTATTTGAAACATAATTCTGGATATTGTTTCTACTGAATCATTAAAATGATCAGTACTGAATTTAGCAAAATACTGTTGACTCAACCTTGTGTAGAGTTTAAAATTCAGTACTGCCTCTTACCTTCTCTTATGGCTGTCTTCAGAGCATAGAGCTTGGCATATTAGGCCAATTAGGCAGAACCAAAGTGCTGCTAGTGCAATTATTCTCCAGTCACTGACTGACTTAATAAGGGGTATGCAGCCCATTGACCAATCAAAACACAGCCACCAGGGACACAGCAGCAACCATGCATTCAATGAATAGTAGTAATTATAGTTTATAGCCTGTCAGTCAAAAGGAAAACAAACATTTATTTGATACTGAACTTGAAAAAATAAATCCTACCTCCATATTGAGATTTTTAAGATGTTTCTTGTTAAAAATAAAAAAATAAAAAGTTGGGTAAAATAAACCTACAAGATTTTATTTAGGGTATGGGACAATATTTTGTAATCTAGCAAAACTACATTCAGATTTCAACAAATAAAATACAGCAATCCTCATTTAAAAGTACCAGAATAAAAAAAAGCCAATTTGTTTTAACCTGAAGTCAAATTATATCCCTATATACACAGAGACATATACATTTATAACATAAAAAGTCAATGTGGGGGGAAGAGGGGAAAGTTTGTTCTAGTACCCTGAAAGCAGAAGTGTAATGGAATTCTACTACAGTTTCTTAACTCCTCCTTGCTGTGTATATAGCACAGAGAAAAGCTGCCATTTCCTCCTCTTGACCTTTAGAAAAATGAAGTAAATCCAAATAATTTTTAAGAGGTCTTCATATTATTGGTGGATAAAACTAATGTCTCTTGACACCTAATATCAATCCACAATATTCTTCAATGAAGATGGAATGGGAGGAGTAAGAATACTGAAAATCTGTTAAGACAGGAAGACAACCTTAGTTTTTAAAAGAAAGAACAACTTTTTTCTTTCAAGCACAGAGGAGAAAGAAAAAATAAGTCTCTTACCTTAACTCCTGGTGCCACCAACCAGTTCTAAAAATAATCATTAATCTTAAAAAATAAGCACTAATTATGCTATCAAAGGGAGATCTAAAGGACTCATCACCAATCAAGGAATGGGAATCTTTTTTTAAACAAAAAAACCCAAATGGCATATTAGACTCACTCTGATAAATATGCTATCTGCAAAGGATGCTGGGTTGTCAACTTCAGTAAAGGCTGGTGGCCCAGTGCCCATAATTCTCCAGCGCATATAAAGTATTGTTGCCCCTCCAGAAAACAGGAGAGTCATTCTGAAGAGAAGGCTCCCATTCTTAAGCCATCCAATATTCTAAAAAAGAAAAAAAAAAAAAAGAAAAAATACTGATACTGATTGCAGAACAAGCAGCAATGATGCAATTAAGTACACCAAATAATTCTACCTTAACTTCTTTGATATGTTTTTAACAGCTAGATTATTTTAAAATAAAAAACTTCATTAAACATAATGAAGACAGAATTTTGATTTTGTGTAGTACTTGAAATTTTGGATGTCTTGACTAAAGAGAATGTACATACTCACCTCTAATGACTTGTCTTTATGTCGTACCTTTTGAACAATTTCTAAAATATTTAATTTGCTTATCACCAGGGCATCAAACACAGCATTGAAACCCTATCAAAACAAGAAATATACTAATTAATTATGGAAAAGTTGACCTCTGTTTTATATCACTATGCAAACATTACTATTGTAAAATAGACAAGTAGAGGATTGGACTGCAGGACTAATAAGGTCTCACTTATCTCTAAAAAAAATAAATTTCTACATGACAGCAGTTCAGAATAAATTAGTATGTTAAATTTTCATCAAATATTCTATCACATTTGTGACTATACTAATATCACATAGTGCTTTTGAGCTTTACTCCCTCTCTCCCTCCTTCCTTTTTTCCCTTCCTTCTTTCCCTCCCTCTCTTCCTTCTTTCCCTCCGTCCCTTCTTTCCTTCCTTTCCTCTTCTGTCTATCTTTCTATTGACATTACCCAATTAATCTCAATGTTTATAGGTGATAAGAAAATACTAAGATGAAATAAAATATTCAAAAAGCATGAGAAAAAATAATGGAAGGGCAAGCTTGCAGGAGATAAAAGGAGATTTAGTGATCCTAAAGCAGGGATTTAAATGTATTCCCATATGGATGAAGCTCTAGTGACTCCTTATTGCCTCTGCAAACTCCTATGTTTGTTTTTTAAAGTCCACCTATCTGTGTGACTTTGAGGCAAGTTTTTAGGTCCCTCCTGTGCCTCAGCTTACTCATCTATAAAATGAAGGAGTTGGACTTGGTGATACCCCTACTAGATAGTCTATGAGCCTATGATAACTTTATTTCACATTATTTTCCTTTATATCCTCTATATTCCTACCACCAAATTGAATTACTTGCTATTCCCTGTACAAAGCCTCTGTATGCCTCACACATTCCCCTTACTAATCTTATTTTTATTGAAAGTTTCATTAAGATGCACACTTACATAAATCCTTTCCTCAGTAAAAAAAAAAAGTTCAAGTATTCTCTCACTGAAATTTACCTTGTATGTACTTTGAGTTTACTAATTTATGAATATACTGTATTCCATGTCTTTGTCTATGTGAAAGGAAGGCATGCACAGCATCATGAATTTTGCAGGTGTTTATACAAGCTTCTGAATTAAATGATTTTGTTTTTTGCATGCCACATGGTGACTAGAGTAATATGATTAATAACTGACAATTAATACAGTTTTTGCAAAGCAAACACATCATCTCATTCACAACAAAACTGAAGTAAGTACCCTTCAGGTATTTTCCTAATTTTATGGTTAACAGTAAAGAGAAGTTCTAGAGAGATTTTCTAATTTGTCCACAGTCATATGGGACACCTCTTTTTCTGATTTCACAGTTTCATGAAAAGAGAAAAAAATTATTTAAGTTAGAGATCTTCTTCTGAACCTTATCCCAAATCAAGAATTCCCTGAGCCTCCTGCTCTAGCTCAGAGATTCCCCTCTCAGTCCTATCCCAGACCAGAGATTCCTCTTTGACTTCCACCCCATACTGAGAACCCCTGAACACACTCATCTCAAAGACTCCCTGTGACTCTCTCTGCTCAGAGAATCTCCCCCTCTAACCCTGTTAACCTCTCTCATTTCAATACAGATTCCCAAATAAAGATATGGGATAAAATAAGCTGGAAAAATACAGGGAAATCTATCTTATTCTCTGGTCTCAGAAATTTATTATTTGTATAATCTTAACCAAGTCTCTGTTTGCCTCAGTTTCCTGATCTTTAAGGAGGAAAATATAAACTATACCCAAATCCCAGGATTGTTATGAGGATCAAGTAATATATTGATGGTGAAATGTTTAAAACACCAACTGGCATATGGTAAGCATGGTATATATGTTGACTATTGCTATTATTTCTTAACTAAATGTAATTGGATATCAGATTTTAGATGTGATTAGTACGAAATGCCAAAGGTGATAAGATTAATGATATTTTATGTAAAATAATTTGAAACAACATTCAACAGAAATATCATCTAATAACATGTTTTATTTCATGTTGCAAATATGTAGCTTTGTGTATGTTATTTTATTTCTAAATTTTTCTTATATTGTGAAATTTGGAAAAACCATTATATCAGAAATCCTGTTAGTAAAAACAACTTTTTAAAAAATCTGAATGTTATGAGATTATTTGAGTTTTTAAAAAAATATATAATAAAAACATATTTGAAAATTAAATATTTAATGGAGTATATTTTATCTTAAAACATAATGATGATGTTTCCTATAATAATGTTTTCATTTGAAAAGTTTTGGCTACCATTTATAAAAATTATGAAAATATATGGGGTGATTTAAAGATTTAACTTAAATATATTAACATAATTTAATTATTAGGCATTTGTTGTGTCTGAAACTCCTGGATGTGGTTAGTTTTAATTTACTAAAGAAATGAAATGTAACTGGTAGAGAAACAGTATTAATAGTATTCAATTAATATTTTCAACATTAGTAATATTAATTAATCAGTATTAATAATATTCAAGCCCTAAATTGTGGCTAGTGGAATTTTGCTATTTAGGATAAAAAAAATCTTGGGACTATAATTTACTGCTGTTTTGAATCCTGATTACAGGAATGGTTGTCTGAATGTCATTCCTGAGAAAAAGTTGAGGGGAAAACTCTGGCATAGCTTAAGGTAAGATCATCTTGACTAAGTTCCCCTATTTTTCTATTTCTTTTATGAAGAGGTAATTTCCCTCACCTGGTTATTCCTGAGCCTTGCTTTTGATATCCTGTGATTATTACTTAGACTTGCAAGTTTTTCCTTATGGAATATGTCAGATCAGTCTGTGCCCTTGAGGGGACAAGTCTTGACACTGTTTTGACTAAATCTGTTAATAGACTGATACTGGAACATCTCTGAGTTACCATAATAGGATACCAGTATGAAAAAAATCTTATAATTTTAATTTGTAGTCAAATTATGCTATAGAGATATCCTCTAGAAAGGGGAGATTAGACAAAGTAATAAAACAAAGGATATAATATAAAAGTTTTCTCATTAAGTGGAATAGTAATTTTGAGAAACAGAATAAATGTTCTTAAAAATATTCTCTATTTCTCTCTCTATTCATCATGAAGTTTTTGTTTTGAGTTTTCAGCTTTTAAATTGTTTTTCCAGGATTCACATATGCAAAAATATTTGTAGTGGCAAGGAATAGGAAATTGAGGGGTTCCCATCAGTTGAGGAATGATTGAATAAGTTATGGTATATGAATGCAATGGAATATTATTCTTCTGTAAGAAATGATGAGCAGGCTGATTTCAGAAAAGCCTAGGAAAACTTAAGCTGATGCTAAGTGAAGTGAGCAGAATCAAGAGAACACTGTACATAGTAACAATAAAAATATGTAATGATCAACTGTGATGGATTTGGTTCTTTTCAACAGTGAGATGATTCAAGGTATTTCTAATAGATTTGTGATGGAAAGTGCCATCTACATCCAGAGAAAGAACCATGGATACTGAATGTGGATCAAAACATAATATTTTCACCTTTTGTTGCTGTTTGTTTCTTTCTTGTGTTTTTCTTTCCCTTTTGATCTGATTTTTCTAGCACAGCATGATGCATAGAGAAATACATTTAGAAGAATTGCACATGTTTAACATATATAAAATTGCTTGTCTTGGGGTGAGGAGAAGAGGGAAATAGAGGGAAAAAAATTTGGGGCACAAAGTTTTGCAGAGGTGAATTGTGAAAACTATCTTTTCCATATATTAAAAAAATACTATTAAAATGTGAAAAAAGAAAAAAAATATTATTTTCCCCCTTTGCTATTTCCCTTGAACTTTATTTTTGCTTTTCTTTTACCCTTTTTTCTTTATCCTTGAATATTAGATCCTGCTATCTCTAGGTAGTGGTTGAGGGGCACTGGCCATGCAGTCTAAGATACAAGAGATTTCCTAGTGTTTTAAGACAGTAATTTTCTGCTCATGTCCACCTAGATTTATAACTAAGTATCTGACTTTTATTAAAACAAATCTTTGTTAAAAATAACTAAAAAGGCATATTTTAAGCATACAATGGATGGAATACTGGATTTGGAATCAGAAAGACGAGTTCAAATCCTTTCTCAAACATTTAATTAGCTGAGTGATCCTGGACAAATAATTTTAGCTATCTTACCTTTAGTTTATTCATTTGTAAAATGGGAATAGTAACAGAATCTATTTCACATAGTTTTTTTGTGAGACTTAAATGTAAACACCACACAAAGTACTATATAATTGCTAATCTTTATTATTAAATATGCGTATCTATATTAATTATCACCTTTTTACATTTAACAATTTAATACAGAGATTCTGATCAGAAGATGCTAATATCACTTACTTAGTCTTAACTTTCTATCAAACTTCTCTTGGCAGCTACATTAGTGCTGTGATTTAGTTAAGAGCCTTCAATTTGAGTTAGTCGCCTACCTGTTTCTCATTCCCCCTAGGTCTACTGCCTTTTCCAAATCTTTAATCCTGTCTTCAACATCATGAGGCAGAAAAGAGATGCTTCTTCCTATGTTCCTTTAACATTATTATTTGTTTTTCTTTTTAAGCAACCAGGGGAGGCTTTTCCTCACTTCACTCTCTAGGAGAAAAATGTAGTAGTCTTTCTCTCCCCTAATTCCACCTCCAGCAAGAGCAATATTATAAAGTTTAAGCTGGAACAGTATTATAAAATTTAACCTATTTAGAACACTTGTTTGGTTGTTTAAAAAAATTCTGCCAGATTTTCTTAACAACATTTAGAAACTGGCTTCTTTAATAACTTGGTTCAGCCTGAAAGATTTCTTAAAAGATTTCAGTATTAATCATAGTAGCAAGTTGGGGAATCAATGGGGAAAGAACATATATACACGTATAAATTAAATTGTTTGCATGAGGAAATATACTCTCTGAATTAATAACCCAAATTGAATTCAATTGGTGGCTATACTCAACATGTGTTACTGAAAAACTTCACCAAAATGCCAGGATGGGTCATAACTATATATATAAAAGGGCAACTGTGTCACAAAGTGGCAGCAACATGAGAGTTGAAACAACTGGCAGAGTCCTTACCAATACTGTAATCCCTTGTTCTTTGCATAGCATAGCTATGGCACTCAAAAGAATACTCAGCAGCACCCAGAATATAGAAAACTGAGTTCCTTCCTTGTTACCTGTCAATTAAGATAAATTATAAAAGTTATTCGGTGCAATTCAGAGATTTGTCTCCATAAGGAATTATAAAAGAAAACCTAAACATTTACCTTGGGTAACTATTAAGAAATTTCTGTCAGTCTTTGGGAGGCAAGTGAAGTAGGAAGAACACCAAATTTGGAGTCAAGTGATACTACATTTTACTCTTGGCTCCCTTACTTGCTACCTCTATGTCTTGGGGCAAATCATTTAATTAGGACTAATTTCTTTCTCTGTAAAATGAAGGGATTTGATCACTAATTTTTTTTCAGATTTATGATCTAAGTTCCTTCCCTATGTTTTTATTTCTCAGTAGAAACACTACATACAAGAATATACTTATGTTAATTCCCCTTTCTGCAATCCATGATTTACCTGAACTGTCTACCTTTGCAGTTTCTTACAAACTTTGTTTCATTCCTATCACTGTGCCATTGGACTATACTTTTCCTCCTCCTCCTCTCCACATTATAATCTCCTGTTTCCTTCAAGACTCAGCTTAAATGTTACCTTCTACACAAGGGGTTTCCTGATTCCTTTAATTACTACTGCCTTCCCTGCCTAAATTGCCTTGTTTTTATTTTGCATTATATATATATATGCATACATATGTATATGTACATACATATTTAAACACACACACACCTACATATATATAGGCTGTTTTCCACAACAGAATGCAAGCTCCCTGAGAGCACTCTCCCTGAATCATTTTTGTTATCATAATTTTAATGTCTAAGTAGTGTCTGACATAGAATGGGTACTAAATAAACAAATGTTGATACCCATAATTAACTAGAATTAACCTTGTTAATGCTGATTTCTACTCCTCAGGTTTTGATATTCTTAGCATGTGCTCAGAAACACATTCAAGAAGCAGGTTAAATTAGCCCTGGCAACAAAATCTCCTTCACGTAAGCCTTGAGAGTTAGCAACCTGTCTCTTTCTAAGATATTGGTCACCCAACAGGCTATTCTGAAATTCCTGCTACGATCTTTAGAGGTCCACCTGGTGTTAAAGCGATTCTTGTAGGAACAGCACCATGATGGAAATATTAAGAATCTATCCTCAACTCCTGCTAAACTGGCACTAGGGTTTCTCACCACTAGAGAGGCAATTAGATGCCTGAAGGCTTCAGAGGTAACTTCACAAAGCTTTTAGGAGAAGGTCCACACAATGTATAAAAGTATTAAAGGGCTTTCTTTCCTCTTTCTCTACAATCAGAACACTATCTGAGGGAAGGCAATGGACACAAAGAGGGATGTGGTCCTAGTCTTTGTAAATAGTATATACAACTATATACAGGGACATTGCTTATTAAAGAAATGTAAGATTCAGTATTATGTATCTTACAATCCTGCAATGCCCTGCTATTGCAAAATGTACCAGGAATTTTATATGGAGAAAAAGGGCACATCTTTAGTTCTCCTATGGCTCTTCTCTAGATGTGAGGTGACCCAAGTAGAAAAGATACTATACAGGAGGGTAAGAACAGCTAAGTAATCATCAGCCTGATAGGCAAACAGAAGACAGTGACATAAAAGGCCTTGTGAGGGCAGAAGAGAGACTGCTCCAAGATGTAATCTTTCAAGTCTAGTCCACTGTTTTAACATAGCTCATACAGCCTGAATACTCAGAAAGAATACTTCAGCCTCCAAATTATGCTGTATTTAATTGAGCTGAAATATTTAATTGCATGAGGTGAATTTGTTCTCAATTGAGTACCCTGAACCCTGCAAAAATCAGGACTTTTCATATACAATAAGCAGAATGGACTCTTGGAATCAATTGGTTCCCACTTAAAGCCTGCAGGATGAAGTTATTGCCTGGACCTAATGGCTTAGATCTGAACATCTTCTTAGTCACTAGCAGGCTTTGATTTGATTTGATAGATATGTATAGACTAACATTCTTTGACTTCCCATCTCTCTGAGAGATTTCATTTTTTTATTAAAACTTTTTATTTTCAAAACATATGCATTGATAATTTTTCTACACTGATCCTTACAAAACCTTGGGTTCTAAACGCCCCCATTCCTCTCACCCACTCCCCTAGATGGCAAGTAATCCAAAATATGTTAAACATATTAAAATATATGTTAAATTCAATATGTATATATATATACATACATGTATATATATATACATATTTATACAATTATCTTGCTGCACAAGAAAAATCAGATCAAAAAGGAAAAAAATGAGAAAGAAAATAAAATGCAAACAAACAACAAAAAAAAGTGAAAAATGCTATGTTGTGATCCACACCCAGTTCCTACAATCCTCTCTGGGGTAGAAGGCCCTCTTCATCCTAAGATCATTGGAACTGGCCTCAATTATCTCATTGTTGAAAAGAGCCACATTCATCAGAATTGATCACCATATAATCTTCTTGTTGCTGTGTACAATGATCTCCTGGTTCTGTTCATTTCACTCAGCATCAGTTCATGTGAGTGTCTCCAGGCCTCTCTGAAATCATCCTGCTGATTGTGTCTTACAGAACAATAATATTCCATAATATTCATATACCATAGTTTATTCAGACATTCTCCAATTGATGGGCATCCATTCAATGTCCAGTTTCTTGCCACTACAGGGCTGCCACAAACATTTTTGCACATGTGAGACCCTTTCCCTCCTTTAAGATCTCTTTGGAATATAAGTCCAGGGGAGACACTGCTGGATCAAAACGTATGCACAGTTTGATAGCTCTTTGGACATAGTTCCAAATTGCTCTCCATAATGGTTGGATCAGTTCATAACTTCATCAACAATGTATCAGTGTCCCAGTTTTCCCACATCCCCTCCAATACTCATCATTACTTTTTCCTGTCATTTTAACCAATCTAAGAGGTGTGTAGTGGTACTTCAGAATTGTCTTAATTTTCATTTCTCTGATCAACTGTGATTGTCTCGGAGAGATTTCTATGTAAACACCAAAAACAGAAGTACATAGAAGTCATCATGGAGATGAAACAAGTATACATAGGTCTAAAAATTGTTGATTTCAGGAACTGTCATAAAGCCAGCTCTTCTATAACTACACAAATGCTTTAGCAATCTGAGGTTAATTCTTTCAAAATGTCATTTAAAAAAATAGATACAATATTAAAGGAATGAGAATAAGAACTCAACCTATGAACTCATTGGTATAAAGAATTCCCACATGAAGAAAGGTCATCAACTACTAAAGGTTGGCAACTTTTCTACAAATTACTGTAGTCTTAAAAGAATCACCTCATGCTCTGAAAGGTTAATTAATTTAATTAATAATTAATTAATTAAAAACTGCCAGTATCTATCAGGGATATAGAATTTTACTCAGCTCTTGAGGCCTATGTCTCTCAATAACAGACTATGGGCAATATAATGTACCAAAATTATTTATGAAAAATAGATTGAATGAAAATGAGAGAGAAACTGTGATTCACACTATGTAAGGATGACAAAACTTGCCACCCATTGCAAAATTTTTTTCTTTGGCATACAAGACAGATAGTTATTCATTTCCAATTTGTGTACTTCCAGTGTCAAGGAACTTCTGACTTCATAAAAGCAACATATTCTATCCTTCAGGCTGCTAAGGTTGCAGTGGATAGCATGTTGGCCTGGAGTCAGAAGTGCTCTTCTTGAGCTCAAATACGACCTTTGACACTTACTAATTATGAGATCCTAGGCAAATCACTTAACTCTGCCTCCCTCAGTTTCCCCATTTGTAAAATTTTATAAACTGCTCCAGTATCTTTGTCAAAAAAAACTCCAAATGTGGTCATGAAGAGTCAGACATAACTGAAAATGACTGAATTATAACACAATTCTATTATTGGATATCTGTGAGAGAGAGTTCATCTTCAAGCTCAAGTTTACTTCTTAGAAACTTCCACTTGCTAGTTCTAATTCTACCTTTTGGGGCTACTTAGAATGTGTGATTCCCTTTTCAAAAGAGTGGACTAACAAATATTTGAGGGCAACTAGCATATATTCCAATTACAGAAAAGTGCAATTTTGATACCTTATTATAGTTAGAAAGTGATCCAGTGTTCTCAAAGGCCATTTGCTGAGAATATTCTATCAATTGCTGGGAAGTTCTATCAAGTTAGGAAGATTCTGAGTAGGGACTTGCCTATTGTTCATAAATACAGAAAGATTCAACACCAGATGCCTAGCTGGTTTTTCTTTCTTTTTCTTTTCTATAATAATGACCCCAAAATGTAGCTTTTTGTCTCCGGCATTATATAGAGGTTGCATTACTTGCATATAGATAATGGCAGAATTGGAATAGGGATACGGGGAGATGGGCATCATGATGTTTGTTTTTAGACCATCTAAAATCATTAGTTTAAATTAGATGATCTATATCCAATTAAATTAGATTATCTCTTTCCAATGACCAAGGAGTTGGCAATACTGAAAGAAAACTAAACTACTATCTTGCTGACACTCTCAATTAGAAAAAAATCTGCAAGATGCAAGGAAGTTTAGAAATGCTGTAACGAATTTGACGAGGTCCTCCACACAAAGCCAAACATATACCTTAATAATCACTGGCTTCATTTCAAAGCTCCTGTTTATTTTTTTTTAAACTATTATAGTGAATATGAATGATGTTCCAAGAATGTCCATATACAATTGGACTAACTCCTTTTCCAGTCTCATTTGTGCTTCATTCCTTCTTTTATGCTAATTCTAGCATGTAAGTCACCATTGATCTAGCCAACTTTCACTCACTATTCAGGTTTCCATTGCTCTGAGTCACCTACAATTTTGCTTTTTTTCCAAGATTGTGGTACTGTATGATTCTCCACCTATAAATTACCGAGATTAATAGTTTTGAATCTCAGAATTATTCCTCCAGAGGTAGATAGGTGATGCAGTAGACAGAGCACTAAACCGGGAGGCAAGAAGACCCAAGTCGAAATCAGGCTTTAGACACTAGTTATGTGATTCTGGGCAATTCACTTACTTTGACTGCCTTAATTTTCTAATCTGTAAACTGGGGAATAATAAAAGTACCTACCTGCTATGGTTGTTGTGAGGATCCAAAGAGATTATCTGTAAGGTGCTTTATAAATATTAAAGCAAGGAGGACTTTTGCAGCAATGAAGAAAGGTTTAGGATCATTGAAAGCAATATGCAATTTTCTAAATATGATCTAGGAGCTCTTCTTCCACAAGAAATTATTGTCCACTGATACACTGTAGGTGGAACTGTGAATGGATCCAAACATTCTGGAGAGCAATTTGGAACTATGTTCAAAAAGTTATCAAACTGCATATTCTTTGCAGTGTTTCGCTTGGGCCTATATCCCAAAGAGATCTTAAAGGATGGAAAGGGCCCCACATGTGCAAAAATGCTTGTGGCAGCCCTTTTTGTAGTGGCTAGAAACTGGAAACTGAATGGATGCCCATGAATTGGAGAATGGCTAAATAAATTATGGTATCTGAATGTTATGGAGTATTATTGCTCTTTAAGAAATGACCAGCAGTCACCATTACTATTTAATATTGTATTAGAAATGTTAGCTTTAGCAATAAGAGAAGAAAAAGAGATAAAAGGAATCAGAGTAGGTAATGAAGAAACCAAATCATCACTCTTTGCAGATGACATGATGGTATACTTAGAGAACCCTAGAGATTCAACTAAAAAACTACTAGAAACAATTCACAACTTTGGCAAAGTTGCAGGATTCAAAATTAATCCACATAAATCATCAGCATTTTTATATATTACCAACAAAGTTCAGCAGCAGGAGATACAAAAAGAAATTCCATTCCAAATAGCAGATGATAGGATAAAATATTTGGGAATCTATCTGCCAAGGAAAAGTCAGAAACTATACGAACTAAATTACAAAACACTTTCCACACAAATAAAATCAGACCTAATCAATTGGAAAAATATTAAGTGCTCATGGGTAGGCAGAGC
>JAJPUD010000566.1:237155-307744 GCA_023553655.1 Myrmecobius fasciatus | reverse complement strand
GGAAATTTATGTTATTTGAATCCTAATGATCATATTTAAATAAATCTACATTTGTCCATCCTAATAAAACAATGAAAACATTCATTTGAGAAGCATTTATTAGGTACTCTGCTATAACATGCTTTATTTATACCAATTATTTCACAATAATAATACTATCTTTAGTTTCACCTAATCTGAAAAAAGAAAGTCACATTTATAAATTTTTTGGCAACACCCATTATTAATACTTTGAATCATGAGAACAGAAGCTAAATATTGACTTTTAGGTTAGATCTTCCATGCTGGAAAGACGATGCTTCTTTGCAATATATGAAAATCTTGAATTCAAACTATCAAGTAGTAATAATGTTAGTTGAATGTAATAGAAATTATTCCAATTAAAGAATTCTTTAATAAATTAAAGAAAATGCATGTAGAATTATCTTTCTTAAGAAATTCCCAAACTCCATTCCCAATAAGATCAGGAGTGAAACAAGGCTGCCCACTGTCACCATTATTATTTAATATTGTCTTAGAAATGTTAGCTTTGGCAGTAAGAGAAGAAAAAGAGATTAAAGGAATTAGAGTAGGTAATGAGGAAACCAAATTATCACTCTTTGCAGATGACATGATGATATATGCAGAGAACCGTAAAGACTCAACTAAAAAACTACTAGAAACAATTCACAACTTTAGCAAAGTTGCAGGATACAAAATAAATCCACATAAATCATCAGCATTTTTATATATTACCAATAAAGTTCAGCAGCAAGAGATACAAAAAGAAATTCCATTCAAAATAACTGTTGATAGTATAAAATATTTGGGAATTTATCTGCCAAGGGATAGTCAGGAACTAAACTACAAAACACTTTCCACACAAATCAAATCAGACCTAGTCAATTGGAAAAACTTAAAATGCTCATGGGTAGGACGAGCGAATATAATAAAAATGACAATACTACCCAAACTAATTTACTTATTTAGTGCCATACCAATCAAACTCCCAAGAAATTATCTTACAGATCTAGAAAAAATAGTAGCAAAGTTCATTTGGAAAAACAAAAGGTCAAGAATTTCAAGGGGATTAATGAAAAAAAAGGCTGACGGTGGTGGACTTGCTGTTCCAGATCTAAAACTATATTATAAAGCAGCGGTCATCAAAACCATTTGGTACTGGCTAAGAAATAGAGTAGTCGATCAGTGGAATAGGATAGAATCACAAGACAAACTAGGCAATAACTATAGCAATTTGGTTTTTGATAAACCCAAAGACCCCAGCTTTTGGGATAAGTATTCACTATTTGATAAAAACTGCTGGGAAAACTGGAAACTAGTGTGGAAGAAATTAGGGCTTGACCCACATCTAACACCACATACCAAGATAAGATCTAAATGGGTTCATGATCTGGATATAGAGTGATACTATAAGTAAATTAGAGGAATGCAATATAGTTTACCTCTCAGACCTATGGAGATGGAATAAATTTATGTCCAAAGAAGAACTGGAACTCTTAAATGAAAACCAGATAGATAACTTTGACTATATTAAGTTAAAAAGTTTTTGTACAAACAAAATCAATGCAGACAAGATTAGGAGGGAAGCAATAAATTGGGAAATCATCTTTACATTTAAGGGTTCTGATAAAGGTCTCATCTCTAAAATATATAGAGAATTGTCTCATATTTATAAAACTTCAAGCCATTCTCCAATCAATAAATGGTCAAAGGATATGAACAGACAATTTTCAGGGGATGAAATTAAAACTATTTATAGTCATATGAAAAGGTGCTCCAAATCACTATTGATCAGAGAAATGCAAATCAAGACCACCCTGAGGTACCACTTCACACCTGTCAGATTGGCTAAAATGACAGGAAAAGTTAATGATGAATGTTGGAGAGGATGTGGGAGGGCTGGGACACTGATGCATTGTTGGTGGAGCTGTGAACGGATACAGCCATTCTGGAGAGCAATTTGGAGCTATGCTCAAAAAGTTATCAAACTGTGCATACCCTTTGACCCAGCAGTGTTTCTATTGGGCTTGTATCCCAAAGAGGTCATAAAGGAAGGAAAAGGATTCACATGTGCAAGAATGTTTGTGGCAGCCCTTTTTGTAGTGGCTAGAAACTGGAAACTGAATCGATGCCCTTCAACTGGAGAATGGCTGAATAAATTATGGTATATGAATGTTATGGAATATTATTGCTCTGTAAGAAACGACCAGCAGGACGATTTCAGAGAGGCCTGGAGAGACTTGCATGAACTGATGCTAAGTGAAACGAGCAGAATCAGAAGATCATCATACACAGCAACAACAGTATTACATGATGATCAATTCTGATGGATATGGCTCTCTGCAACAAAGAATTGTCTCAAACCAGTTCCAATTGTTCACTGAAGAAAACCATATACACCCAGAGAGAGGGAAATGAAATATGGACCACAACGTAACATTTTCATGATCTCTATTGACATTTGCTTGCATTGTGTTGCCTTTCTCTGATTCTTTTTTTTTTTTTTCTTGTAGATAGGATTTTTCTTGCATAACTTCTCAAGCATTTCAACATTATTAACATGTAGTGGACTTCCTGCCATCTAGGGGAGGGGAGGGGACTGGGGGTAAAATTTGTAATGGAAAGCTTTGTAAAGATCAATGTTGGGGAACTACCCATATATATGTTATACAAATAAAAAGCTTTAAAAAAAAAAAAAAGAAAAAGAAATGACCAGCAAGATGATTTCAGAGAGGCCTGGAGAGACTTACATGAACTGATGCTGAGTGAAATGAGCAGAACCAGGAGATCATTATACACGCAACAACAGTACTATATATAGACGATCAATTCTGATGGACATGGCTCTCTTCAACAATGAAATGTTTCAAACCACCTCCAATTGTTCACTGAAGCCATATACACCCAGAGAGAGGGATGTGAAATGTGGACCACAACATAACATTCTCATACTCCTTGATTGATGTTTGCTTACATTGTGTTTCCTTTATATGATTTACATGTAGTGGATATCCTGCCATCTAGGGGAGGGGTGGGGAGTTGGGGGGAAAAATTTGTAACGGAAAGCTATGTAAGGGTTATTGTTGAAGAATTACCCACACATATGTTATGCAAATAAAATTAAAAAAAAGAAGAAATTCCCAAACTGCTGAATTTTACTTCTGCATATATATTTTTCCCTCCTACCCCCCACCAGCAGTTTTTGTCAAATAGTGAGCACTTATCCCAAAAGCTGGGGTCTTTGGGTTTATCAAACACTAGATTGCTAGTTATTTCCTGGTTTGTCCTGTGATCCTATCCTATTCCACTGATCAACTGTTCTATTTCTTAGCCAGTACCAAATGGTTTTGATGACCACTGCTTTATAATAAAATTTTAGATCTGGTACAGCAAGGCCACCCTCACCAGCCTTTTTTTTCATTAATTCCCTTGAGATTCTTGACCTTTTGGTCTTCCAAATGAACTTTGCTACTATTTTTTCTAGATCTGTAAAATAATTTCTTGGGAGTTTGATTGGGATGGCACTAAATAAACAAATTAGTTTGGGTAGTACTGTCATTTTTATTATATTTGCTTGGCCTACCCATGAGTACTTGATGTTCTTGCAACTGATTATATGTGACTTTATATGTATGGAAAGTGCTTTGTAGTTTAGTTTGTATAGTTCATGACCGTTCCTTGGCATTTCTGTATATATTTAAATCATTAAAAACATCCCAGGATGTTCATCTTTGCTCTGAGTCTTCTTCATCTACCTCAGCCTATTAAAGTTCAAGTTCCATTGGCCCAGTAGAAAAGTTAAAAAAAAAAAAAAAAAAAAAAGAGCCAATATTCTCCTTCTCGGAAGTGAACTATTGATCAATTTTCTCTAATTCTTAAAAGGATACTTTCCTCAGGTATATTAAATGAAGAAATCCTAGCAAATTTCCAGATTATGATTCATTGTTTAATAAATGGAGACACTTTTAGAAAATGGTCATGGTAAAAAGTATCTACCTCTGATTTAACATGGAAAAAATTACTTGGGGAGATTGAGGTAAAGGGTGATGGAGAGGGGGAACATGGGAAAAATAGCATTACGGTACTTTTCAATTTTAACACCCACAAGTGCCAACAGATGTGATCAGTTCACTGAAGCATGTACCCCTGATTTGGCATTGCTTTCCATTGGGAAGTTCTTTCAAAAAAAAATATCACATTGTACAAGATATCCTTCTCAACCAATATATGGTTGGCACATATGCCAAGTTGAAACTGGCACATCATATTGTAAGTGGGAACAATGCCACCCCAACAGATGGCCATGATTGTATAAATGCCAAAGAAACACAATGAGCATCAGATTCCTGTTCAAAAAGTTGGAACAGTCCAAGTAGTGCTGCTAAGCCTACAGAGAAGGGAATTGGATATTGCTATTCTCATTCAATGCAGTATCATTTGGGGAAATGCTAGCAATATTGCAACCCAAAGCAATTTGCAGAATGAAGACAATGTCTATGTGAATGCCAGTACCAAAGATGCATGACAATAAAGGACAGAAATCTAAAAATAAAAATGTACATGTTTTGCTTTTAAGAGCTTTAAGATCAAAAGAAATAATTAACCAAGAAAGGGAAATAGAGGAAATACTGGGAGTGAAATTCAACACATTTTAGATTATTCTGTATTAATAGTTTATATAAGCATTGCTGGGTTCAGAATGGAATTTTTTTTTATTTAAGCTTTTTATTTGCAAAACATATGCATGGGTAATTTTTCAACATTGTTCCTTGCAAAGCCTTCTGTTCCAAATTTTTCTCTTTTCCCCCCACCCCCTCCCCTAAATGGCAAGTAGTCCAATACATGTTAACTATGTTAAATACACGACAAATCTAATATATGTAATACATATTTATATCTTGCTATACAAGAGAAATTGGATCTATAAGAAAAATAAACCCGAGAAGGAAAACAAAATGAAAACAAACATCAACAGAAAGCGTGAAAACACTATGTTGAGGTCCCACAGGCCTCTCTCTGGGTATAGATGGCTTTCTTTATCACTGTACAATTGGAACTGGTTTGAAACATCTCATTGTTGAAGAGAGCCATGTCCATCAGAATAGATCATTGTATAGTCTTGTTGTTGCCATGTATAATATCCTGGTTCTGCTCATTTCACTTAGCATCAGCAGAATGGAATTTAAAGTATTTCTAAGGGACTATTTGTTATCTTAGATAATTAAAAAAAAAAAAGGATTTAGATGTGTTGGGAAAAAGAAAAGGTTAATTAGTGGAAAAATGCTCCTCAGTTATAATTTCTCTTCTCCTAAGGTAAATACTTGTTTTCCACAAGATCTGAGAATATTTCCTACTTCTAGATAAAACCAGATCCTGTCTCAAATGCCCATTAAATAGAACTTTTAGACAATTTCCTTAGAAAAGAAACTGGACAGTGAATTTGGTCAATTTGATAATTTAAATATGGAACTATTACATAGAAATGTGCAAATGTTTCTATCTGAAAAATGAAATTTCAGGACAGAGGCAAATATTGAAATGTTATTTCATACAAGCGATGATACCTTTTTTTTCCTTGGGAAGGGAATTTGAAAAATTGTAGTTAATAAATTTTTTTAATATTATCTTCTTAAATTTTCTTTTACAATGAATTAAGCTTTCTTTTTTACAGGCTATATCAAGGAAAAGTAAGATTCCTTTGTAAAACATTTTCTTTTCATAAAACCTTGTTGTGAAGAACCTTACCTGGTGACATCCCATTTAAGTACCCACAAGAATGGCAGGGCCCCAGAAATGATATTTTACTAAGTTTTCATTTGACAAAATGCCAGGATTCCAGAGGTTTAATGCAAAATTGCTTGATAATAAATCCAACCAGTTTTAAGTGATACACAGGGTTACAATATAGCCATCTCCTCTTTTTCTTTAAAGGAATTTAATGAGGTTACTAGAAAGGAATTTATCCTCTTTTTAAAAACTTATTATTAGTTTAAATTATCTTCAAATAATTAATTTCTCTTCTATAAAACTCTATTCTCCCATATTTCAAGCTTGTCTATAGCTAATATTGGCTCTTTCCCTTAATTTATGTTTCAGTCTAATAAGTATGAACAGAAAGTCATTTATTATGGGTACCCAATAAACATTAAGTCACATCTAGTATTTATATTCACTGGTCTCCTTTCCATCATGAATACTAAGCAGCCCTGTGATGAGAGCTCCATTCTGAACACCTTGTGGCAAACTATAGCTACTGTACAGCATGTTGCTGTGGGAGAATATGTTATCACCCAGCATAGGGATTCTAGGCATGGTGCCCATTGATCAGCTAATAAAGTAGTTTTTAAATATTCCTTTAGTTTATGAAACAAGAAGTCAGTAAAAGAAAACCTACTCATGGAATTGTTTTGAAAATATATGAATCAATTCCAAGAACTTTAAATGCAAAATATGTATAGATGAATCTGCAAAAGAAATTTAGATGCAACTCTGCTGTGATGGAAATAAACAAAGAATATAAACCACTTGACTTTGATCAAAATGGTCCCAGAAGATGATCATGCAGAAATATGACAGAAACTGGAAATTTCAGGAACCACAATGAATTCTGTAGGAATATACCATAGAAGGAAGATTCACTTGATATTCATAAGTTTAACATTTAGGGAGCTGTCACAGATATGGAGCTGAATACTACCATGAAGATTAGAGATTACTCCAATGACTCAGTTCAAGTTAATTATCTAATAGAAAATTTATTAATTAAAAAAGGATAACTAAAACCTAGAGGCTCTGTTAAAAGGAATATATAACTTTATCAATAGTACATGGCCTGGAAATAATGAGTCCAAAATGAAAATAGCAATGGAAATCAAATTAATAACTACCCTTCACTTCCATGTAACATCATACATCCACATTTTAAATACCTTTCCAACTTTAAAGCAAAACTACTATGATAGTGAGGCTATAATTCAGAACTTTCCTTGCACATGAACAGAGTTAAAGGCTACCCATTGTGCCTTCAAAAAATAAGCCTAAAAGTCTAGTAACCACAAGTTCTGATGAATAAGTCTCTTCAGGAGATGTAAAACCCCTGCAGCATCCTAAAGCTTTATATTCTCCAAGGAAAGAGGTGTTAACAGTTGCAAGAAACTTGAAACTAACTGTGCAACAATGCCAAAGACTAGGTTTTAGTTTAAATTTTTCTTTTGCCAGAAAGCAAACTAAAAAAGAGTTTATCCAATTTTTAGAAATGTGAGTAGAATTATAAAATATTAACAGTTGTCCTTCTCTAACGTAAAAATTCCAAGTCTGATCTAGTAGCTTATAATCTCCCCTTTCTCCTAAATCACATTATCCAGAACTGTCCCTCTGTTCTGAGGAATGTATTTGGAAAAATAAAATACTATTAAAATAAAAAAAAAAAAAACCCAAATCTTTCTGAAAAGGAAAAAAATGCAGACAGTAACATTGTAAATAGATTTAAAAGAAAACTTACGTTAATGATAAAGTCATACATATCTAAAGATAAAAGAATCTTTACCTTGCTACTTCCCTAATTTCCAAAATAGAATTTATCAAAGAATCACATGATTTCTCAGATTATTTTAAAGTATCAATGAACCAAAGGACATATTTAAAATCTCTCTCAGATGATCTAATCCAAATGTTAAATTTCCATTTATTACTTTCTATGCATTAAAATTTCTTACATGTTCTCCTTGATATAGAATTAGATATAATTACTTTAGAAAGGATATGATTTAAAATTAATAAAACATTTCACTGATCTACAGTTATTTCAGAGAAAAAATGGTAGAGCAAATTGTTGTTTTTCTTCAAGAAAAATGTGTCTACTGGTAAACCTTGCATCTCATGTGACTGTATTATATATTTAATTCACAAGCCAAGAATACAAAGCACTAAAGAAAAGGGTGGTAGAAAGTTTGTCCATCATTATCAGTGATTCATAATTATAATGTGCCACTGGATTAGTCATGTAGTTAGCTGGTCTCCTTTAAAGTGAAACCTCATAATCCCAGTGGGGGTAAAATTGGTCATAAAAAGGTTCTTGTAATCAGTGGTTCAAGTTAGGAAACTTTTGTGAGGGGCAAAGATTCAAGATCTCAAGTGTCATCTCTCAGTGGGTAAAAATTTGGGAAGACCATGAAGGAATTTTTGAAAGAAGATAGTAGAGGGAGTATCATCCTTTAGCTACATTTGCAACATTTCACTGAAGAAAATAAAAGTTTATTCTGATTAACAAATAGTGGCTAATGTCTCTTGATCTTTAGTTGTTTGAACTTACTTTCTTCCTTGGGAACTAAAATAAAAAGTTGAGTACAAGGAAGAATAAAAACAAGAAAATCTCATCCCTATTTCCCATATATATATGGGAAATTCTTTGGAAAGTTAGAGATAGAATGGACAAAACTGGATAAAATTAGTGTTTCTCTTCTATTCTGGCATCTATAGTAGAAGGGGAGGGGAGACATGATTTGATTGGAATTATATCAAATTGTATATTAAATTGTTACTATCTATTAATAAATATAAATAATTCCAATGCAAATATCCATGTTTTTAATCAGTCATTTGAATCTGGAAAACTCTGGTAATAGTTTTAATATGAAAATCTTATTTTATTTGCATTGGCATAATATTTAAAGAATAGATTTGGAAATCCAACCCCATGAATACAGAAATGCTATAATTATTTTTTCATTTTTCTCCGAGTTTTTAGCATTCAAAGTTTTTCTTTTCCCAATATTGTTATTAAAAACAATTTTAAAAAGTTGAATTGATTTAGAAATTTAACTGAAGAGATTCTATGAATCACTTCGTATAGGTGGTCAGTAATAATCTCAGAATTAGAAGGGATCTCATAAATAATGTAGAGTTCAATCATTACCTAAAAAAAAATCTTCACTACAACATCCTTTAAGAGTGGTTAGCCTGCATCAATATGAATACTTTCAGTGAGAGTGACAGGGAAAAAACCACACTAAATACTGAAAAAGAAGCTAAAACTTCTAGCTTCTTCTTCTAGCTTTGGGTAGAAAAGCATATTGTAGGACACCAAAGGTTAGGTGAATTTAGAATTGGTTGACTCACTAAAACTAAAGAATGAAGAACAATGGATCCATGTTAACATGGAGTAAAGTTTCTAGTGGAGCATCACAGAGCTCTTTGGCCTGGACATTTTTATTAATAACTTCTTGGAGGAAAGCAAAATTGGCAATTCAAGTTGCAGACATGAATGTGGAAGTGACAGTTAGTAGGCTGTATGAAAAATTAGCAAGAAAGCTAAGTAAAGCTGACGAAATTGAATAAGGAACAAAAGTCCTACATTTGATTAAAAATAATCAACTGTATAAATAAATGAGGAAGATGTCATTAAAAGCAATTTATATGAAAAAAAAACTTATGGGTTAATGAATTCCAAATTCATCATGAGTTAGCAATGTAATATGACAGTCAGATAATCTATGCAAATTTATGCAACATTATGAGAAGTACATTGACCATAGCAAGGAAAGTAGCTTCTACTATAGTATATCTCTGGTCAGACATCTCTAGTACCATGTACAATTATGGGTGCCACATTTTAGAAGAAAGGCTGACAAGATGATCAGAATAATGAAGGAACTTGAAACTGTACCATAAGAGTATTTGTAGAAGAAACTATGACCATTTAGCCAGGAAAGGAGAATATTTTAGGACAGTAAATCAGTTTGACAAGTATCTCCAAATATCTAAAGGATTTTTTTTCTTTTATCATATGAAAGAGAAATTAAATTTTTTCTGCTTGCCCCCAGAGAACAGAACCAGAACCAAAGATATAATTCATAGAGAGGAAAACTTCAGTTTAATGTACAGAAAAAATTCTAAGAACTAAAGCTATCCAAAGATGAAATAAGCATGCCTCACTAAGCAGTGAGTTCCTTATCACGGTAGGTCTTCAGGAAAAAGCTGGATAAATATTTATAGATGTGATTCATGTTTTGGATTGGAACTGTTACAAATGAAGTCTGAGGTCCCTTCCAATTGTGCAGTGCTATTAGAGCAGTCTTTTCCACAATTGCTCCCATAATTGAGTATTTCCTAGACTTAGGATCCTAAAAGATATGCATATCAAGTTTCAGTTTAACTGAATAAAAATTTATCAATAAAATATACAATAAAAAAGTTAAACATAATACTTACTTTCTCTAAATGCTTGACAGTAGCCAAGGAAAGATAACAAAAAAAAGAGGGCACCCAGAAGGTCAGCTCTGCCAACGATACCAGCCACCTTAACAAGAGAGAAAAAAATTTTCATAAAAATATGCATTTTCAAAAGCCTAATCTTAGGAAACTCATAAATATAATTATTTAGAAACATAAAACAAAAACCAAAGCAAGACTGTTCTGATAAATCATTTCATCTTATGGTATTATCTTACAATTATTGGGAGTTTCAATTTTTGGTGATAAGAATTGATTTATTTACTTTCAGATGAAAATGGACTTTTCTTGAACCTAATGAAAAATACTTTGAGGTGTTTAAATATTGAGGAAACATATATATATGACATTTGCCAAAAGAATGCCTTGGAAACTGGCATTATTGATATCCTCTAACATATATATTGAATAAGAAAGTTCATGATAATGAAAAATATTTCAAAAATAAAATTTATTGAGAAAAACAATGAGAAATAATAGACCCAAAGAACTATGAGGTGATTATAAAGCTTTCTTTAAAGAAGTTATATATATGTTGGATTACTTGCTGTCTAAGGGAGAGGATGGGGAGAGAGGAGGGAGAAAAAATTTGGAACACAAGCTTTTGCAAGAGTGAATGTTGAGAACTATGCCTATATTTTGAAAATAAATGTCATTTCCTTTAAAAACAAAAGTTACATAGAGGTAATCATAGAAATGCAATTGATATTGCTTCTAAATTATTTAAGTAAAAGAATAAAATAGAAGAATAAAACAGTTTTTCCTCCGCAGATCAAGCCATATATGGGGTTAAAAGCAGAAATTTTCAGAAGTATTTGGTAAATACTAACCAAAGAAATGAAACCTTCTATCTTCAATTTCAGTCCTTCCCCAGACAATTTATCATCCAATGGACTCTATTCTTAATCAAGTTACTTACTCTTTCTTTCCTGAGCTAAATGATCCAAAAGAAATTTTATATAGTGACAAGAATGCCACCAAACAGTTTCACCCAATAGTTGCATAATATTATCATCATACTCTCATCCAACCCATACCCGTCTCATTCCTTTTTTATCCTATACCTTCCAGAATGTTACAAAGTGTCACTGCAATATAATTTATTTGGTTATCCACTTACAACAACATTGTATTTACAGAACTACTCTCTATAATATCACCAAAAGGATGTTCATGGAGCCAATTAATGTTAAGGGAGGATATTTTTATCATTGTCCCTCTGACAGATTATCTAATTAGTTCTTTCCAAAGGACCCATGGTAATTCATAATATAGTATCCTTGTAAATACAAGTTTTAGGTCAATGAAATTCTTGATTAATTGGCATATTGTATTTTCCCAATATTTCAAATAACAAAGTTTTTAAGTGATATCAAATTTTGACTCTTTGATCAATGGGAGCAATAAAACTTTTCAAGAGACTAAAACATAAGATATGATGCACTGTTAACAGATACCTTAGGAACTAGACAATAAAAACTGAAAATGAAAAATATATCCATGTGTCCAACTATTAGATGTTCATATCTGAATCAAAAGCTTAGAAAATCAATAGCCCTTTAAAGGTAATATTTATCTCTAAGCCTTTTAAAGCATAACATATATACTTTTTTTTTGCTTTTTGCTGAGGCAATTTGGGTTAAGTGACTTGCCCAGGGTTACATAGCTAGGAAATGTTAAGTGTCTGAGGTCATTTTTGAACTCAGGTCTTCCTGACTTCAGGGCTGGTGCTCTATCCACTGCGCCACCTAGCTGCCCCACACATATACTTTTGATGGAAATTCTTGAAGGCTAACATATGTCTCATTCTCTAGCATCTAATTTGATAAAACACATAATAACCTACAATGTAATCAAGGATAAAGGAAAAGGTTAGTAGAATGAAATTAGATATCAACTGTTCCCCTCCAAATACAATTACTTTGTATAAATGAACATATATACAAATTGACTGAACCTTGTGCAAGCTAAATGTGGATGCATAATTTTTACTTAGTGGGCAGATCTAAACACTAAAGTTTATCTTTTTGGTAGAAAATATTTGCAAAATGTTATCCCTTATCCTTTAAGCAAGATAATATTTCATCATGATTTGAAATGCACTTTAGTATTACTGACAAGAGCCCAAAAATTTTGAAAAAGAGCCCTAGATTTACTACTTTCTGTTAAGCTCGACTACTGCCAACTCTTGATCTGTTTAATATAGAATTGGGCACTAACCCAGAAAACAGAGTGAACTTCTACTGAGAATAAAATGTTTCATTCTTTCTTTGTCTTTGTAGTACCCCCAGTTAACAGCACATATTAGGGACTTCAATAGATGCTTGTAGATTAACTGATGATAGAAAGCTCCCCAGTTAAGTTAGAGGGACAAGGTAGGTGGGTCTCAGGTGAGCAACTTCACCTATGAGTCTGCAGTCCAATATCAGCAAATTGTTCTTGGGTCTTACAGAAATAACTTAAGGGGCAAATGGTTACCCACTTAAGAATCTCTTTCCCTTCCTCTTCCTTGACTTTCTTTTCCCCTTCTTCCTACTAGTTCCACCACAGTAATTCTTTGTACTTTGGCACATACTTGAAAGATTCAGGTTTTCATTTTCGGGGCACTCCTATTAACAGAAATCACAGCCATCACATACTTTAGTAAGTGATCTTTATGAGTTGCTGTGGCTGAAAAAATTCATGACCTCTCTGCATTTAGACTGATGCTGAGACAGAACAGTCCATCATCATCAGTCCCCTACTTGAAGCTATTTCAGCTCAGTAAGATCTGCTAGAGATTATGCTCTGCAGGCAATGTCTTGAGATCACAAGGTCATTTCTATACCCGGATGACTCATCAGAAGCTGGATAATTAGGAAATTATAAAAATAAAACTTTTATACCAGTTGAATCATTTTCAAAGTACTAATTTCATTTATTTTACCAGTGGGAGTTTGTGGATAAGAGTAGATCAGTAAAACTTTCAACAGCCTGATAAATTTTATGTTTTCATTTAGTGACATGTCATTCAAAGGAAACTCTTATATGTGAAAACATTTTTAGTCTTAATATGCCAACTTACTTGAAACGAAGCAAATCTGGAATGAGCCATCCTGCTCTTGTACTCCTATGCTAAAAGTAAACAGCAGCATTTTTATCATTCAAATCACTGTTCTTCTTATACCAGGGCAGCTAAATAATAATTTTCAATCTGGCAACATCGTGTCCTAAAACTATCAATCCAATGGTATGATCAATGGCTGAAGAAAACAATGCTGTTAACAGAGGCTGGCCCTAGAAAATCTTTGGGAAGCTGTCTTTTCATCTGCTTTCTTGGGTGGTTCTAATTTTGCTCATTTTTTAAAAATCTCATTTGAATGGGGAATGAGGCAAGGAGATTTAAAAAAAAAAAGGAAACTAAAGTAGATTTGAAGGCTGAATATTGTTAAGTTACAGCAGCTAAACCGTTTCTTCCCACAGAACCTTGTTCTATATAGCCATAAATGTCTTATCACTGCAAATAGACATTCCTTACATAATCAGATAACTATAAAGAGCTTAGCACAGTGTCTGGCACATATTAAGTGCTATATAAATGTTAGCTATTATTATTATCATTGTTATGCACAGATCATGAGTAACTATTGTGTGCAAGATATTGTATTAGGTATGATTAGTGGTACTGAGGTCTTTAAGAAATCTTCCAGCCTGAACCAAGTTATATATAATCACTTTCCTCCTGTGGCTAGGATTGCCTCAAAGTCTTCCCTAATGCCCCAAAATGCTTACCTAACAGCTTGAGAATATTCCCCAAGACTGTAGATTATGTGGGGACATTAACAGTGCTTACTAGGTCCCAAATGGTATGATCAGACACACTTAACAATTATCAGCATTTGAAAGATTTTTCAAAGATCTACAAAACAGTATTATCCACTGGAAAAAGTTCTCATAAGACCCGAGTTCAAGTTGTAGCTCTCACACTTCACTATGTAAGCCCGGAGAAATGTCTTTACCTCTGTAACCCTCAATTATCCCATCTATAAAATAAGGCTAATAGGGGCAGCTAGGTGGCCCAGTGGATAGAGCACCAGCCCTGAAATCAAGAGGACCTGAGTTCAAATCTGATCTCAGATACTTTACATTCCCTAGCTGTGTGGCCCTGGGCAAGTCACTTAACCCCAACTGCCTCAGCAAAAAGCAAATAATAATAATAATAATAATAAGGCTAATAACATTTATTCATAAATTCATAAAATTATTTGTGAGAAAAAGTGCTTAAACTATAAAACTTGCCTATATATAAATGACTTATTTAAAATTAGAATTTTATCAATTCTTCATTTAATTTCTGGTGTTTTAAGGTTTGACTTTTGTGATTACAAGTGAATTAAATTAGAAGCAAAGCATTACATTTATTCATTAGGGATGAAAGTGAGATGTAGTAGAAAGGACAATTAATTGCCTTTGTTCTGCCACTAACAAGATGTGATGACTTAGGCTTTTGTATCAAGCAGATGAGAGGACTGATTTCAGAAATGTAAAGTTAGAAGGGGCATCAGGTCATAATCAGTGAGTGTTGGGGTACATAAGTATGAGGTACATAATGAGTATTGAGGTACATAATAGGTACACAAGTAGGAATTCTAAGCGGTCACTGAGACTCTGCTTAGATACTACCAAGTATACAAAACCAGGGAACCTACCAGTGATGGCAACTCTGTACTGAGACAATTCTAGTGATTACAAACCTTTTTCTTAGATCAAACTCACAGCCTTTTTTTTTTTTCCTGAGGCAATTGGGGATAAATGACTTGCCCAGCATGTGTTAAGTGTTTGAGGCCACATTTGAACTCAGGTCCTCCCAATTTCATGACTGGTGCTCTATTCACTACACCATCTAGTTGCCACTGAAGCAATAATTTTCAAAGAGTTACATAAGGGTTTTTGAGTGAGAGAGAAAAAGAGACAGAGAGACAGAGAGAGAGAGAAATTTAGCTCTCATCTCCAGCTACCTCTTCTGAATAGTAACGCCTAATACAGTTAGTGCTGTTTTTTTATTTAGCAACATTGTATTGTTGCTATTGAATCGGCATTGTAGAGCCCACTTGAAAACGGTATTAGAGGCCAGTCACATCCTTGTGCCCAGTGAGCTAATATAGCCACAGGACAGCCCAGAAAGTGTGACTCAGGAAATACTTAAGCATGAGCACCGGTATACCTATCTCCAAACAGGCTACTCACAAATATACCCTCACTTGTATGACAGCACAACAGCACCTAGCAAAGGCTAGGAAAAGATTCTCTTCATCCTACATCAATCCACAATGAATTTTTCCTCACTGGGTTCACAATAACCTATGGAGCTGAGAACCAGGTTCATTTAATTTCCTTTAAAAATAAGACAGCTGGAGAAGGTTTAAATGCTTTACTCAGTCACAAAGTAACCTTTAACTTATAGTGAAAATCTAGGTACTCTCAGTTACTCTGATAAGGTGACGGCAAATTATACTTAAGAGACAGGACCAAGCCCAATTAACTTTGAAAATTAATCTATTAAGGAAAGTAGGGAGAAAGAGACCGCACTCTATGTCTCTGATTCATGTTGGAGCAAGCAGAGTAATATGAGTAATAGCATGTTGTTGTTCAGTTGTTTCAGTCAAGTCCAACTCTTCATAACCCCATTTTAAAGTTTTCTTGGCAAAAGTAGTGGAGTGGTTTGCTATTAACTTCTCCAGTTCAATTTGTTCAGATGAGGAAACTGAGGCAAGCAAAGTTAAGTGACTTGCTCAGGATCACACAGTTAATACATGGCTGAAGCCAAATTAAGAAGATGATTCTTCCTGGCTCCAGACCTAGCACTCTATCACAGTAGCTGCCCCATAATAACATATATAAAAATATAAAATATTCCACATATGTATATACACACATATATATATTCCTTACAAATATATGTTAAATATGCTTATGGATCCATATTCCTAGGTAGGTAGGAAAAAATAAAGGAAAGAAAGAAAGAAGGGAAAAAGGAAGGAAGAAGAGAGGAAGGAAGGAAAGAAGGGAGGGAGGGAGGAAGGAAGGAAGGAAGGAAGGAAAAGAAGAAAAGGAAGAAAGGAGGGAAGGAAGGAAAGAATGAAGAAAAAGAATATTTGATACCTGAAAACCCTGGTTTGAGTGCTATTTAAAATACTTAATAACTGTTAACAATTTCTTCTTGTTCATTAAATTCAATCATGTCTATAGACCATAGCATGCCAATATCATCCATGGGTTTTTCTGCATACAGGAGCGGTTTGCCATTTCCTTCTCCAGTGGATTTGCTGAGATTCACACACCCAGAGAGTGTTTGAGGCCTAATTTGAACTAAGAGCTTCCTGATTCCAGACCCAGATTTCTATCCATTGAGCCAGCAAGTTGCTTCCTAACAACTGTGGGAACTTGGGTAAACAATTTAACCTTACAAATGTTTAGTTCCCTTACCTGTAAAATGGGGGCAATAATGCTAACATATTACGATTTTTGATAATATTAACATAAAGGTAGTTTTGAGAATCAAATGAAATTCTATTAAAAGCTATTTTTAACCATAAGGCACCATATAAATGTAAGAACTCCACATTACTGAATGTGGAAATTCATGTCACTATAATTAGTATTGCTAAATTAGCCAAGAAGATGGTATTAACAATATTTTGAATTTCTTACTTAAGCTTACTTTTAATTTATTTGCTACCAGGATGTTTTAAGTACTTAATAAATACATTTCCTGATTGTTTCACATTTGGCAGGAGATGGCAGAGCACACTACCCATAATTTTAGAACTGAAGAATGATCATTTTATAAAAGTGGATAGAAATATGTAAATAGTTGAACTCATAACTTCCTTTATGAAAGCAGATGCAATAGCTAAGTACTTACACACTCTGTATGCACTGGATGTACAGCAAAAAATAATGCTGCTAAAAGGGACGATTTGGGAGCCAGGTTTAATCTCCTTCCTTTACTGGTATATTGTAGACCACCAAATAATACTGAGAAGACATCAACCATTAGGACAGAAATGCTACAATGCAAAAGGATGTTGACGATATGAAAACTCACTGGGTAGAAACCTCCAGACAAATAGTAGTTGATCCTGTAGCCAAAAAAAAAAAAAAAAAAAAAAAAAAGGATGTTCAGGTTAGATTCAAGAGAAAAAGCTGAGACAATTTAGAGAAAAATGGTTGCAAATAAAAATATTAAAATAAGAAATACTTTGTGTATTTGGGGATACAAATACTTTTAAAATGAATAAATCTGTCAATTCAAAGAATAAGAAAAGTATGAAACTAATTAGTTCCACAGGGGAAATGGAAGGAAAGGGGATAAAAAAGAAGACAAAATGAATAGAGGAAACAGAAAAGACAGAAAACTAGATGTTTTAACAGAGCAGTCTAAAATATAAAGATGATACTTGGTAAATTAAATTGAGAATTTAATTAAGGGAATGTATCAGTTTATGAAAAACTTTATAAACATCTAGAGAGAAGAAATACTGGTATTCTCTCTGTGTCTTTATGTTACATTAACATCAGTTAATTGTCCCCCATGAAGTACAAATTGTTGGAGTTATATTATTTTTTTTGTAATGTGAAACATTTGTTCAAATGACTCATCTTTTCCTGAAATTTTAATTTTCAATTGATCTTTAATTTTCAGTAACTCAAAATTTTAACTTTATGTTTCTACAGTAAGAAGTAAATTATCTATACTCCATTAATCTATTAACTCCATTAATATGTTGTTAGCTCTCAATAGAGAAACCAATAGTTCAAATAATTTATCATTACATTAGAATCATAGACATGAATCATCATTCATTCATTTAACCACCATTTAAAAATATTTATTATGTGAAAAGCATTATTATATGTGCATACACACATTCATACATATATATATATATACATATACATACAAACTTGGAACAACCAAGCAGCACTGTGAGTTTCAGCATGGCATACCTGAAAGTTAGGACAGTGAGTGGCCGATAAGACTTGTGGCTAGTGTTGCTGCTAAGTTTACTACCCCAGAAGTCATGTTGCCAAAGGTCACTGAGTGGAGTTTCTGCTCGGAGGTCCTACAAGAAAATTAAAAAACAAAGAAATCCAAAACATATCAAACAATGTTCCAGATTAGTCTATCAAAATGAAGATAGAAGTTGACAGACCCAAGGCAGTTACCACATAAAAAGCAATAGCTCAATCAACAGATATTTGAAAGTTCTTGTTAACAGATTTAAGAGTGATGTTATCAATAGCCAAAGCTAACATGTAGTTTTGAAAATAAGCCATCTTAGTGAATCAATTAAGGATCACATTAGCTCTTTTCATAGTAGCAAAAATATGTAATCAATGATGTATTATATGAATGAATATTAAGAGAATAAGGCAAAATCAACAGAATATATACAATGATCACCTAGCAGAATGAAAAAAATCCCACTTTAATATCTCTGAATTCAGATTAGTTCAATGTTAACATGTCTTAATTCCAAATGGCTGGTGGTGAAATATATTTACCTCCTCTTGACAAAGAGGTAAGGCAGTGGGCTATAAAGGCAAAAACCACCTGCACTGTCAGTGATGGTTGACTGTTACGTTAGTTTTGCCTAGCTGCTTTCTTTACACAAAGAAGATTCTATGAGAGAAGAAGGCTATTGGGAGGTGACAATGTTTCAAAAAAGCACCAATAAAAATGAATTCATTTTTGATATTCAGTAACCATTAGACATTACAATAATTAAGCACTAATGCCTCTTCATACCTGAGAAGCTCCCTCTGTGCACAGAATATATGTAGACTTTGGAGGGAATGCTGAATATAGCAAAAGATTAAAAAAAAAAAAGGAATCAGAATCTGACCCATCATATTTATTTTTTAAAATTCTATCTTCAATGGAAATAAATAAGGATCTGCTGCATTCTTCTCATTACACAGCATCTGGAAGGTGTGATGTATTAGGACAGAAACTTAGCACTTCTGAATGCTTATTAAAAAAAAATGTGTCCAGCTTCTCTGTTCACATATTTTACATGAGATACAATGAAAACAATATGCTGTTTTTCTATTCCCAGAGACGAGAAACCACACTAGATAAGAGAAGAAAAAATAAAAAACGGCAAACCAGTAATGAAAAATTAATAAAATCTCATAGGGAAGATTACTTAATTATAAGTTATTGATCACATCACTAAATATAACTAAGAATTTATTTTGGAAAAAAATCAGAATTGAATATATAGATGCTTAAGGATAGGATCATGGGGTTTTGAATTGGATAGAATTTTAGAGTAGGGATCATCTTCAAATCCCACATTTCACAGATAATAAAAAAACTCAATGACTTATTTAAGCCATGCACCTTGGCAGAGGCAGGATTCAAACCCAGATTATCTACTTCCATAGGAAGTACTCTATTTACAACATGTTGCCCTACAAATCTAAGCAATGGATAGTTATCATTTAGTTAAGTAAATTAATTCTCTCCACAGGAATTACATTATGACATTTTTACAAAGCATGAAAACATAAAAAATGACCTAGATAAAGCTGAATGTATTAATCAGAATACTAACGAAAATAGAGGTAGAATAATGTAATGGAAAGAATATGTGTAGAGTTATAAGAACTAGTCTACTACTCCAGAACATAGCTCTCCTATTAATTTAGTTAAATCACTTAACCTTTCTGTGCCTGTTTCTTGTTTTTACTTTTTCCCTTTTCCCCCTTATTTTGTTAAATATTTTTTCAATAATATTTATTTTTCTAAATACATGCAAAGATAGTTTTAAAAATTCACCTTTGTAAAATTTATGTCCCAAATTTTTTTCCTACTCTTAACCTCCCCCCACCCCCAAAAGCAAGCAATCCAATATGGGTTAAATATGTGCAATTCTTCTAAACACATTTCCATATTCTTCATGCTGTGCAAGAAAAATTAGATTAAAAGGGAAAAAAAACTAGATGAAAGGAAAAACAACAAGAAAAGAAACAAACAACAAAAAGATGAAAATACTATGCTTTGATCCACATTCAGTCTCCATAGTTCTCTCTCTGGATGCAGATGGCACTTTCCATTCCAACTCTATTAGAATTGCCTTGAATCACCTCATTGTTGAAAAGAGCCAAATTCATCACAGTTGCGTAATCTTGTTACTGTATATAATGCTCTTTTGCACTTCACTCTGTATTAGTTCATGTAAGTCTTTCCAGGCTTTTCTGAAAGTCTGCTCACCATTTCTTATAGAATAATAATATTCTATCACATTCATATAACTTATTCAGCCATCCCTCAATTGATGGGTATCTACTCAATTTCCAGTTTCTTGTCACTACAAAAAGGGCTGCTACAAACTTTTTTTGCACATGTGGGTCCTTTCCCCTATTTTATGATCTTTTTGGGACCCAGTAGAGACACTGTTGAATCAAAGTATATTGTGCCTCAATTTCTTAATCTATCAAGTGGGAATAAAATATGCTGTATCTATCTTACAAATGCTATAGAAAAATATTAAGCTACTCTAAAATTTTAGTTCTTAAGAAAATAAAAGTAAAAAATGACACACAAAAACTATTAGATATAGAATGACAGGTCTGTGTGACCAAGACATGAAAAATATGCTAAATTTTTGGAAATTACTCTAATTCCATATTCCCATATCAAATAAAATCTTTCTTTTCTAAGTAGAAAAAAAATAATGTTGCTTTCTGGAAATTTTAACCTAATTATGACTTTATTTTTTGCTTCTTTCTTTCTTTTTTTCTTTTTTTTTTTTACCTCTGAAGACAAAGGCTTTCATTCAGAAATTCTGTTACAAAGGACAGCTCTTCTAGTAGCTAGTCCACTATTAATGAAATAAGTATTTTGACATAGCAAAAGAACTATGAAAGTGATGTCACAGCCCTTGTTTCCTATTCAACTAATAAAACTATTTAAATCACACACATAAAAAGCTATGGTCCATTTACCAAAAACATTTCATTAAAATAATTGCAATTCTCTATGTAAGTAAACTACTCTTGAAGGCAGCCTGTTTTCTTTAAAGTTTCTTCATTATTAATTGTACATTAGAACCAGTGGGGGGGAGGAAGGAAGGTCATTTACAGAAGTTGTAGAAATTAAAAAAAAAAACCCACAAAGTTTAAAACCTATAGTTCATTCATTAATAACCCCAAATTATACTATAATTTAAAGTTTTCTAAGTATACAAGCACTTGTATTGCAAATGTACATAGAATGAAAGTTCTTTCAAATAATCTAAGTTCAAAAATTTTTAAATGATTCTTAGAATTCAGCTAATAAGAATAAAAATAGCAACTAGTGTATATATAGTACTTCTAGGTTTACAAAGCACTTATGTATATATATAGTTTTATCTTCACAAAAATCCTTTGTGATAGTGTTATTATCCTCATTTTGCAGATGAAGAAACTGAATGCAAAAAAAATTAAATAACTTGCCTAGGGTCACAACGATAATAAATGTCTGAAGCAGGATTTGAACTCGGGTCTTCTTCCAAGGAGACTCCAAGGCCAGTGCTCTATCGACTCCCTAGTTTCCTCATAAAAAATAACAAGTTCCTCAAGTTCCAGCATAATTTTAAACTACAAAACAAATTTTTTGTTTTTTCAAAAAGAATGTTAATTAGGGATTTTTTTTAAACAAAGTTAAATTAGTATGAATTCTTTTGAGGATATATATACATTTAATAAATATTTGGTAACTTTTTGCTATGTTAAAGGGAGGGAATCTTCAATAGGAAATACATTTAAAACTAGAGCTAATTATTTAATTCTATTTTTAGTGAATAAATTTCACAGCCACCAAGTACAACTGCTCCAGAAACCTATAAACATGGTGAATTGGTTCATATTAAAGTTAGTCAGAAATTGTAAAGGATAGACAACCTATAGACTACTATGGGTTTATCTGAAAATAAAACTCAAAAGCTTATTTTACTTTGTCACATATGGGGTTATATACTTGAGAAAAGATCCTATATAACTTCCTTCTATCTAAAAAGAAAATGAATACCTAAATCTTTAAATATTTGATTAGCTGCAGTCTATACACAGCAGGATGCTATACTTGAAGAAAGGTCAATTTTTCTCCATAATGATTTATGCAAAAGATGTATCATGCCTGAAATTCCAGCTAACTCAACTGTCTCAAAGAAAAGCATCCTAGTGAACAATAAAAAAACCAGCTCAACATTTTAAGGAAGCATCTGGAACAGAGTCCTTAACACCAATAAAATCCAGTAACAGCCTGTTTCACATTATGGTAGGCTTTGTGCCAATGAACAGAGTATCTTTCATTAAACAAGGAAGAAAGAAAGGGGGAAACTAGCAAGTTAACAAAAGGGGCACAGTATGGTGCCCTAGAAAACCCTGGCAAAACAATACTCAATAGATATACAAAATGACTTCATCTACAGCATCTCATACGGAAAAGAACTGAAAATACTTAGTTTAATAAAGCCAAGGAACACTTTTGTGCCTTTTTTTCCCCTGTCTCTTGGCCAATTTTTTTTTTGCCCTGGCACTTAGTTAATATTTTTGATTAGGTAGTCCCACTCAAAATCCAACCAAAAGAAAGAACATATATTTTTTAAAATTAATTTGAAAATCAACTCTCTTCTAGTTTTCAAAAAAGCATTATATGTGAATAAGAGTAAGGTTATTTAAACAACTGATTTAATTTGATGTACTTGCCTGTAGCCACAATCTTAATTTTCCTCCTTCTTCATTTTTTTAAAATAAGCTGTAGCAATAACATCTGTCAGTCACTGCTGGATGAATTGGAGGGAAATTATTATTAAAGGAATTGTACCAAAAACAAACAATTGTGTAGTCTGTTATCTTTACCTACATTCAAAAAAAAAGGGGGAAAAACATATCCTATTTCTTTTTAAATCACTAAATGCTGCAGCACTCAAAATTTACTTTGTTTTTACAAACCACCACTGTTTTCATGAAGAGATTTATCAACTTGTGAAGCATTTCAGGAGTATAAAGGTGACATTTATTTTCCATTTGGAAGAATTCTTCATCTTGAGTTTTTAAATAAGTTCATTAAATTTTTCAAGAGAATGCCACAAATGCATGTAAGTTTTCACAGCAAAGGTAGGTGAATGCATTTCTTAAAGCTTAAAGTTCGAGACACAAAAACTCTCCTGAGTACAGCTAGATTTTATAGAAACAATGTAGGTCATAAGGAAAATTTATTGATGTTCAAAAGGGACTTGGTTTCAAGTCCAGGTGTTCCCTTCTAAATGTCTTCAAAGTCAATGTCTATTGTTTTTATTTGGCTTTTTTATTTCTCTGTATCTATTTGTTTATTTAACCATTCCCCACTCCTTTCCTGATACTCATAGGCAGATAAAAGAAAAAGAATAATATTTTCCATTTCACACCCAGCATGTACTGATAAAATAAAATAAATAAATAAAAATACACATCTAGCCAACTGGATTCTCAAGATTCAAAATGTGTAAAAGTCAGACAGCCAACAGAAATGGTTAACTACACTTTCACCTGCAACAATCAGTATGGAATGTCCTGATATCAATGACAGTAGGTGCCACATGTCCATGATCCCAACTTTTCCTACTGTCATATCACTTTTTCCCATAACCTAAAGCATTTGAGTTGCTGCCATGTTGATTGACAGCTGCAGAGACTAGAAATAATTTCACAATAACTCTCAAGGTTGGAAGAGACCTAGCTCATCTAAGCTAACCTACTCTTGTGCTGTCTATATGTTTTTCTATAAGACCAAGTTATCCTTCTAGCCCTTCTCACCTTCTGTTTATAGTAAATTTATAAGATCCCAGGACAGCCCTTATACTTTGAGTTGTAACTGTTAGAAACTCCTGCCTTAAATCAACTTTAAATGTTTTTTTGTAGCATCTAAAATTTTGTTCTTAGTTCCATTTCTGATGCCAAGTAGAACAAGCTTAATTTTCTCTTCTATATGTTAACTATTCAAATACTTGAGGACAGTCATCATGTTCCCCATAACTATTCTCTTTCCCAAATTTTTCCATTGAATCTGGAACAAATATGGAAATTTGGAAATTTGTAAAAGTATAAGAACTGAAAGCTCTAAATCTATGATTCCATGATCCTAAGAGTAAAGTTATGCTTTTTTTTTAAATACAGAAAAAAAAAACCCACAAAGATAAACTTGATGATACAACCTAAGGTCTCTTCTGGATTTAATTCTATGATCCTATGAATCTAGCAGAAGTGAAAAAGGCATCACACTTTGTGGTATTGCACTAAATTTTAAATTGAATTTTATGTACAATCCAAAAAAGATAACACTTCCCATAAAATATATCATATCAATAATTTCGATTTTTTGATTGTATTAAATTTAAAAGACTGTGGGGGCAGCTAGGTGGCGCAGTGGATAGAGCACCAGCCCTGAAGTCAGGAGGACCTGAGTTCAAATCTGATCTCAGACACGTAACAGCTGTGTGACCCTGGGCAAGTCACTTAACCCCAATTGCCTCAGCAAAAAAAAAAAAAAAAAATTAAAAGATTGTATACAACAAAATCAATGCAACCAAGATTAGAAGGAAAACAAACCTGGGAAAGAATTTTTACAGCAAATATCTTTGATAAAGGTTGCATTTCTCAAATATTGAGAGAATGGAGTCAAATTTATAAGAATACAAGTTCTGGTCATATGAAAAGGTGCTCCAAATCACTATTGATCAGAGAAATGCAAATTAAGACAACTCTGAGGTACCACTACACACCTGTCAGATTGGCTAAAATGACGGGAAAAGATAACGACGAATGTTGGAGGGGATGTGGGAAAACTGGGACACTTGATACATTGTTGGTGGAACTGTGAATGGATCCAACCACTCTGGAGAGCAATTTGGAGCTACGCTCAAAAAGTTATCAAACTATGCATACCCTTTGACCCAGCAGTGTTTCTATTGCGCTTATATCCCAAATAGATCTTAAAGGAAGGAAAGGGCCCCACATGTGCAAGAATGTTTGTGGCAGTCCTTTTTGTTGTGGCTAGAAACTGGAAACTGAATAGATGCCCATCAACTGGAGAATGGCTGAATAAATTATGGTATGTGAATGTTACAGAATATTATTTTTCTGTAAGAAACGACCAGCGGGACGATTTCAGAGAGGCCTGGAGAGACTTGCATGAACTGATGCTGAGTGAAACGAGCAGAACCAGGAGATCATTACACACAGCAACAACAAGACTATATGATGATCAATTCTGACGGGCGTGGCTTTCTTCAGCAATGAAATGTTTCAAACCAGTTCCAATTGTTCAGTGAAGAAAGCCATATACACCCAGAGAGAGGGATATGAAATGTGGACCACAACATAACATTTTCATGCTCTCTATTGATGTTTGCTAGCATTATGTTTCCCTTCTCAGATTTTTTTTTCTTATAGATCCGACTTTTCTTGCATAGCAAGATAACTGTAAAAATATGTATACATTTTTAACATATTTTAACATAATTAACATGTAGTAGACTTCCTGCCACATAGGGGAGGGGTGGGAACAAGGGGGGAAAATTTGTAATGGAAAGCTTTATAAGGGTCAATGTTAAAAAATTACCCATATATATGTTTTGCAAATAAAAAGCTTTAATTAAAAAAAGGGGGGGGGGGGCAGCTAGGTGGAGCAGTGGATAGAGCACCAGCCCTGAAGTCAGGATGACCGGAGTTCAAATCTGGCCTCAGACACTTAACATGTTCTAGCTGTGTGACCCTGGGCAAGTCACTTAACCCCAATTGCCTCAACAACAACAACAACAACAAAAAAGAATACAAGTCATGGTCAAAAGATATGAACAAGCAGTTTTCAGAAAAAAAAAATCAAAGCTATCTATAATCCCATGAAAAGTGCTCTAAATCACTACTGACTAGAGGAAAGCAAATTAAGACAACTCTGAAGTAAAACCTTATACCTACCATATTGGTTAATATGATAGGAAGAAAAGAAAAATGTTGGAGAAGATGTGGGAAAATTGGGACATTAACATACTGTTGGAGTTGTGAACTGGCCCAACCATTCTGGAGAGTAATTTGCAACTATTCCTAAAGAGATATAAAGTTGTGCATATTCTTTGATCCAACAAAACTGCTATTAGGTCCGTATCCCAAAGAGATTTTTAAAAAGGGGGAGGAGGATATGATAAAAGGCATATTTGTACAAAATATTTATTATAGCTTTTTTGGTAGAGACAAAAAACTTGAAACTGAGGAGATGCCTATCATTTGGAGAATAGCTGAACAAGGTGTGATACATGATTGTAATGGTATATTATTGTGCTATGAGAAATAAGCAAACTGATTTCAGAAAAAATCTGGGAAGACTTGAACTGAGCAAAATCAGAATATCATACACCTTAAAAACAATACTGTATGATGATCAACTATGAATGATTTGGCTATTCTCAGCAATACAAGGATCTAAGACACTTCCAAAGCAATTATAAGAAAAATGCTATCCACCTCCATAGAAAGAACTGATGGAATCAGAATGTGGACTGAAGCATACTATTTTTCATTTTCTGTATTTCTTTTCATGGTTTTTTCCTTCTGCATCTATGTCTGATCAATATGGTAAAGTGCTTTGTGAGTCTGTACATGTATAACCTATATGAATTTGCTTATCATCTCAGGGAGAGGGGGAATGATAGAAAAAGAGAGAAAACTTGTAACTCAAAATTTTTTAAAAATGTATGTCAAGGAATAGCTAGGTAGAGCAGTGGATAGAGCACCAGCCGTGAAGTCAGGAGGACCTGAGTTCAAATCTTATCTCAGACACTTAGCACTTTCTAGCTGTGTGACCCTGGGCAAGTCACTTAACCCCAATTTGTCTCAACAACAATAACAACAACAACAAAAATATGTCAAAAACTGCCTTTACATATAATTGGAGAAAAACAAAATATTATTTTATTTTTTTTAAAAAAAAGAAATTATGTCAAATTGAGGATGGGTATTATGTTTGAGGCCTAGTTTGGTTTGTTAACATCAGTTTAACAGTTACAATGAGTACAAACCTTATTGTTGACAATGGCTTCTGAATCATCAAAGACAAAATCTCCATCATAACTATGGGCAAAGCATACAAAGGAAACAAATGCCACTAGAAGTTTTGCCCAGTAAGTGGGAAGAATGGTTGTTGGTATAACATGATCCAAATTAACATCCACCTCAGCCATTTTGAAAAGTGTTGGTTCCAGTGTTGATGCTCCAGCATTATGTTGATTAGAAATCTGTAAGACATATAAGAGATATTTTAACAGAAAAGAAATGCTAATGTTAAATAAATTCATATAAATCAAGAAATGTAAAAATTAAATAAATGCACAAAACTATATCACTTATAATTTTAAAAGTGAATACATTAAATTGACAATAAATCATATAAGATCCAATCACGAAATTTCAATGGACTCATGACTGTAATCAACCATTAGAGTAATTGATTCATTACTACAAAGTCCTATAATTAGTTTTTATAAATCTAGATACCTGACTTCTAAGCTAATCAAATGAATGTCCATATTTGTAAGATACTGAGCTCAAGGCTTTGTAAGAAAAAAAATTTATAAGATATGATCCCTCTTCTGAATAAGAAAAATATTGATTATTTCTTTCTTAGAATTTTATTTATAGCTAGGAGAAACCTGGGGATCATTAAGCACAGATGAGATATTGAGGACCAGAGAAATTAAATAACTTTAAGGCCATTCAGATATTAAATAATTAACCCAAGGCCATTCAGATATTAAATAATAGAGTTGGGATTTGACCCTAAATTCCTACTCCAAATCCAGCATTCTTTCAACTATATCATGACATTTCAAGAACTATCAATGCAGTGGTATGAGTACTCCAATCATCCACATAAACTCCAACACAATGATGTTGTATAAATGAGTAGATGGCAGAACCAAATAAAAAACTAAATACAGGAAATAAATTACAGCTTAATATAAAAAGGTTGCAAGACAGTTTATGATTAATTATTCCTAATTGTGGACATTGAATTGGTCTGGCAAGGCTTCATGGAACGAAGATGTAAACTCAATCTTTTGAAGGATTCATAGGTAGAGAAAAGATGAGAATAATGTATGTCAGGAAATGAGGACACTGTTCATCCAAAAAGGACGTTTCTCCTCAACCAACAGAGTGGATACTCAAAAAATAGCCACTGAGTGCACAAAATGAATACATATGTATGTGTGTGTGTGTGTATAGGGGATAGAGAGGGATACACAAATATATGAAATAAACATATTTCCATACATGTGGATGCAAAATACAGTGCTTATTATCAGAAATACATACAAAAAAGTACAGTACATCATTGCTACCTTCAAGGAATTAGTAACCCAATTAGCAACACAATTAGGGTTAAGTGACTTGCCCAGGGTCACACAGCTAGTGTCAAAAGTCTTACGTCATATCTGAACTCTGGTCCTCCTGATTCCAGGTCCAGGGCTCTATCTACAGATGTTGAAACTATATATGGAGTAATCAAAAGATTTTGTGGAATTGGTGGGACTGGAGTTAAGTCTTGAAAGAAGTATTAAGATTTAAGTTTGTAAAGAGAACAGGGAAGGATATTCAGTACAGAACAAGTGAACAAAATCAGGGAACAATAACAAATATGATATAGGACTCAGGTCACTGACACATTAACGCAACTGGAGCTTAAAAGCATTTTTTGGGAGAGTGGGGAGGAAGTAAGCTTGCCTTACTAAGGTGAGATAAAGTAATGGAAGACTGAGAGTGCAATGCAGGGGAGTATAGACTTACTCATAAATTCTTGGCAAGAGGGGTGATATTTGTTTTAAGGGGATTAATTTGGCGGCAGTAAGAAAAAAGAATTGGAATAATTAGGGAATGAAAACAACAAGATCAGTTAAGAAGCTATTGTGGGCATACAGTAATGATAGCCTAGATTCTAATGGTATCAGTGGCAATGGAAAGAAAAGGATAGTCAATCACATTAACCAAATGCCCATAATGTGCCAGATAGTATTCCAGGCACTGGAAACACTGACAAAAAAATGAAACAGTACTTGCTCTCAGGAAGCTTACATCATATGGAAGAGACAGCACAAATTCATTTAAGTATATACAAAATAAAAACAGATAACCTTAGGGGTAAAAAGCACTTGCCTCACAAGGAAAGGGAAGGGTATCAGACAATGACAAATTTAGGAAGCAGCTCCTGATTTGAGGAAATTCAGGATCCTAGGGCTAAGGTGGAAAGAGGGGATATTTCAGGTATGGCAGTGATGATTGTACAACAGCTTAGGAAAATACATGAACAAAGGAGATGCAATATCATATATGAGGAACAAAAAGATTAGTTTGGCTAAACTAAAAGAGTACAAGAGAAGTAATATATGAGATTGGAAAGGCTAGCTAGAGCTAAGCTGAGAAGAGCTTAAAATGCCAAGAGAAGACAGATTGACAAATGAGTGTGTCTGGAAAAAACTTATTAATACAGTGATGGAGTCTAAAAACAGTTCTATAGCCCAAACAGATGAAGTATTGGTGATGTTTACTAATCTATAACAGAAAGATCTAAGGGAAGACATGACAGCCAACAGGCTGTAGTGACAGAGTGAGTGGATGTCTATTTTGCTCTGAAGGACAGAACAAGCACCAGTGAATAGATGCCATAAAGAGATTTTGTTTAAAAGTTAGGGTGAAAAAAAGAGAAATGACTAGGGCCACATTAGGAGGCAGTTCATTTCCAATCACTGTGAGTATTTTGGCAGAAACTATCAGGCATTCATGGTCTATTAGAACCAGAATACTGGAGATTACATAATTTAATTCTCTCCTTTTACACACAAGGAAACTGAGTCCCAAGGAATTTAAATTACTTGCCAAAGGACATATATCTAGTTGGAAATACAAATGAGACTGGAATTAGAGATCCCAGCTATTTCCAGTGCTTTTTCTACTGTGCTACACTGGAAAAAATGATTCCTGCAATGGGGGGAGGTTGGACTAAATGACTGAAATCAAGTCAATGATTCTATGATCTCTCACACTGAATTTTATAAAACACATAAAAATCTCAATATAAATGGCACCTATATCATTTCTTCTTTGGGTTCTGTCTTTGGATTTATTTATAATGAGATCAAGGGAAAGAATGGATTATCACCTACTTATTCTTTTCTATATAAACTGTGAATAGCATGATAGACTAAGAGTTTCAGAATTGATTGCATGCTATTGATTAACAAAGGGACTTGACCCTAATTCAAGGTATTTCCACTACAAAGTTAAGCAGCAGAAGGAGGACCAATACCTTCATGCTTATTTTGAAAAGATAACTTAGATCTGTTAAATCCTCATTTCTTATGCTAATTTTGCAAACTAGAGAATTAATGTCTCAACAAAGGTTCAATTGCACAGATAGCTTTACTTGAGACATTTACTTTTACTGAGCTAACTAATGCAAATAAAACAAGAGAGGAGACTCATCATTTGATAGTAACACCTTTCAATTTTTAGCAGCCTGAAAAAGATTTAGATTTACAACCTGGAGATGAAAGGCTTGACTTTTCATTCACTGACAATACCCTGAAACATTCAGTCTGGTGTAGTGCATGGCAGGAAAGAACTGCCAGGAAATATTCCAGCTACTATCTCCCTTATCTTTCCCCCTGACAATGAACGGGTAAGTCATCTCTCAGGTATCCACACAATAACTACAAATTCTATGTAAGACTCTGCATGCCTTTGTGAACTGATTCAACGATTCCAGGGAGCAATTTGCAACTATACCCAAAGAGGTATAAAACTGCACATACCCTTTGATCCATCAATACAATTACTAGGTCTGTATCCCAAAGAGATCTTAAAAAGGGGAAAGGATCTATATGTACAAAAATATTTGTAGCAGCTCTTTTAGTGGTAGCAAAGGATTAGATACTGAGATGCCCATCAATTGCAGAATGGTTAAACAAGTATGGCATATGAATGTAATGGAAAACTATAGCACTCTAAGAAATAATGAGCAGATGAATTTCAGAAAAACCTGGAAAGACTTGTATGAACTAATGCTGAGTGAAATGAGCAAACATTGTACATAGTAACAGCAACATTGTGCAATGACCAACTATGACATACTTAGCTCTTTTCAGCAATACCACTGTATCTAAGACAATTCCAAAAGATTCACAATGGAAAATGCCATCCACATCTAGAGAAAGAACTATGGAGTCTGAATGTAGATTGCAGCATACTACTTTCACTTTTTAAAATGTGTTTTTTGGTTCTAATGGTTTCTCCCTTTTGTCTGTTTCTTTTCTAACAACAAGACTAATATGGAAGTATGTTCAACAAGATTATACATGCATAGACTATATTAGATTGCTTACTGTCTTGGAGAGGGGGGAGATAAGGAGAAAAATTTGGAATTCAAAATCTTACGGAAATGAATGTTGAAAACTATTTTCACAAGTATTTGAGAAAAAATAAAATATTATTTAATACAAAAAAACCCAACATATACTTTCAGGTCTTTAAAAGAAAAAAAGACTCTCCGTGCCCCAGACATTAAACTTCAACTTATTGAAGAAGTTACTGGTTCCTTATAATATTAAAAGAATATATGGTTAGTCAAAGTATACCATTTGTAATATGACAGAAAAATTAAAATGTAAGTTTTGACTTTACATTAAAAAATTACTCTGAAGGCTATAAAACTATATTACTCTCGTATGTATTACATTTTGTAACCCATGCACTCCTGGATTCCCAATTCAGTTACCAACATGCAATTGAAGAGTCTGTAGTTCTCATTTATGATCCCATAAAAACTGCTCATTGAAGGCATACAGACTGACTCCTAAACTGATGGAAGTTTGTAAAGAGAAAGATTTTTCTCCTGAAACATTGAAAAAGGCAAACATCACCTTTGAGCACATGATTGAAGAACCGATTATAATTAAAAATTCACATCTGATCAATGTACTAACGTGGGAGCTAGAAAAGAAATTAGCTGTGGAAGATAAACATGAATTGCTCAGTCTAGCCAGCAGTAATCATCTGGGCAAGAGCCTGCAATTGTTGATGGACAGAGTGGATGAAATGAGCCATGTGGTTCAGTAGATAGAATGTTAGATTTGGAATCAAGAGGACCTGAGTCCAAATCTGGGTTTAGTCACTTATTAGCTATGTGATCTTGGGCAAGTCACTTAAACTTTGCCTCAGTTTTCTCATCTGTAACAATGAGTCAATAACAGCACCTATTTCATAGGTTTGTTGTGAGGATCAAATGAAATTATATTCATAAAGCACTTAACAAGCTTTAGAATTCTAAAAAATTAGCTATCATGATAATAATTATTACATAATCAGTTTGTTAGATTGCATAAGTATTATAAATTCCATCTGACATATGAGAAAGCTGAGACTCACAGGCAAGGGATTTGCCTACAAGGAAGGTACTTGTCTCAAATGCATTAAGTGCCAGATCTAGAACTTGAAAATCAGCTTTTCCTTATATGAAGTAATGCTGAGTGAAGTGAGCAGAACTAGGAGAACACTGTATTCAGCACTAGCAAGATTGTGTGCTGATCAACTATGAATGACTTAGCTTTTGTCAACAATACAATGATCCAAGACATTCCAATAGACTTGGGATGGAAAATGCCAGGGAAAGAACTATGGAGACTGAGTGGGAATTGAAGCATACTATTCTCACCTTTTTTGTTTTTTCTTTCTTATGGTTTTTCCTTTTTGTTTTGATTTTTCTTTCACTACATGACTAATATGGGAATACATTAAAAATGATTGTACATATATAACCTTTATCATATTGCTTTGTCTTGGGGGAGGGAAGAAAATGAGGGAGAAAACAATGGGAACTCATAATCTTGCAAAAGTGAATGTTGAGGCGCAGCTAGGTGGTACAGTGGTTAGAGCACCAGCCCTAAAGTCAGGAGGACCTGAGTTCAAATTTGATCTCAGACACTTAACACTTCCTAGCTGTGTGACCCTGGGCAAGTCACTTAACCCCAATTGTCTCAGCCCCCCCAAAAAAACAGTGAGTATTGAAAACTATTTTTACATATAATTAGAAAAATAAAATACTATTAAATAAAAAAAGAAAAGAAAAGAAAATTACATCTAATTTCACAACTGGTATTTGATCTAGCACAATTTGCTTCCCGGTTAAGTAAAAGACTGAAAAAAATCACTTTAGCTACAGCATTTAATATGATGTTAAATAAATGTCAATATAATAATCATGGAAAATGTTCTCTCATATACAATTTTTTCAGTCCTTAACTTCTGAAGACCATGGACACATCCATCTTTATTTTTCAGGGCACAAGGCATAGAATCAAGAAGTTGTTACTCCTTAAATTATGTTGCCTCAGAATCAAAGGATTATTAACACAGTGGCAATAAGCATTTGAAAGTCAATCATAAAAAAGAAGTTATAATCACCACTTTGAACCTCTTTGAATATATAAGTGGATAATAGCACCTATCTCCAAGTTGCTATGAAGTTCAAATGAGATAATATATGTAATATAGCTAAAATACTCTTGGAGTAAAATTATTGATTTGCATCTGGAGGGAAGTTCTGCAATGAAAATCTCCACAACAATGAAATCACGAGTATTTTTAGTTTTTCTTCAATGTCTCTCATTTGACTTTAAAATTCTTTTTCTTCTATAAATTCTCCCTGGGCAGGGAGCCATTTCACATTACTCTTTAGGGTAAAAGCTTCCCTTCCTCCCCCACTAAAGTGTCCTCCTCTGAAAATGAACCCTAGTCTTAAATAGTGGGGTTCTTTCTTCTTTGCAGATTCATTTTTTAAATTAAGAGGTATTAGTGTAAGCACCTCTAATTGAGGGGTGAGGGGAATGGTGCTCTGGCTTCACCTCAGCTCTCTCCTTGGATCAGGAACCCCAAACCAAGAGCTCTCCCCTCTAGCAAGTGCCCCCAGCCAGCAACATACCTGCCCCGCTGCTTCTACACTCACCCGGTGCTGGTTCCTTCTTGCCCAGGCTGCACCTCAGCAGCATGCTGGGCCAGGCCTTCCAAATCAGCTGAGGTTTACTCAAATCCCCAACTCCAAAAAACAATCCGGGGAAATAAAAGTTTTCTGTGGTTCTGGCAGAGGCTCCAGTCACATCCAGCTCACCCCAGGGCTCTTCACTTGGTGTTTCTACTGAGTTAGCCTGAGGTGTTTGCATTCACTGGAGTTAATCCCTGGCCCAGGGGTTTAATTCAGGTCATATCGGGTTGCACCTGGAGAACCCCTATTCTGTTCCAAATCTTGATTTTTCACCAGTTTTTGTTCAACACGAGGCGCAAATTTATTTTATCTATGGGGAAATCTGGAGAGCCTGATATGTACCAACCCACTCTGCCATTTTCCCAGAATCCTCCTGAAATCATAAGTATTGACCAAATATATACATACACACACACATACTACATACACTTATCTACCTATATACATATTATGTATATGTACGTTTACACGTGTATGTGTGTGTGTGTGTGTGTGTGTGTGTGTGTAGTTAGGTAAGTAGTTAGGTGGTTCAACTGATAAAGCGTTGGGGTTGGAATAAGGAAGATCTGAGTTCATCTGGGCAAGTCATTTAATCTGTTAGTTTTAATTCACTGGATAAAGAAACAATAAACCACTCCAGTATCTTTGCCAAGAAAACCCCATGTATAGTATGATCCACAGAGTCACAAAGAGTCAGATATGACTGAACAACAACAATATTATGTGTATATGGGTTTATATGTAGACACACATACACATATATATATTAAAAGAACAAATATATCTTTGAGGTACAGTACAGAAAGGCCTAGACGTAAATCAAGACTCCTTTCAAAAAGAAAACTGAAATAGCTCATTCTTGTTTGAATTTCCTGAAGAATAAAGACGACTTATAAGCAGCAAACCAAACCAGGAAGAAAAAGCAAAATGATAAAATTATATTAGAGAACAAATCAAATTAAATACACAATCACAATAGCACTACTAGTAGAAATGGCATTTTAACAGATACACAGAACATAAATGTAAATACAATTCCTTTCTGATAGTTCCCATAATCAATAGCTAACAGGTCAATATGTAGTTTAAGAAAGCTAGAGAGAATGAAGCTATGGGTTATGGTGGATAGAGTGCTTGACTTGAAATCAGCATAATATGGATTCTAATCTGGCCTTAGATCCTTACTAGATATGTGATCCTGAGAAAGTCACTTATTTAGCCTCATTTTGCTCATTTGTGTAATGTAATGTGAACAAAACAGCACTATCTTACAGAGTTGTGAGGATAAAATGAGAAGATAGATAGATAGATAGATAGATAGATAGATAGATAGATAGATAGATAAAGATAGATCCAGGAAATCCAGTGGATGGTATTGGATTTAGGACTGGGAAGGTTTAAATTAACCTCTCCTAGACTCAGTTTCCTTATTTGTAAAATGAGGATAATAATAGTACCCAATTCACAGGTTGTTGTAGGGATAATATATATAATGAACGAATTAGCAACTTAATGAATTAGCTTATGAGGTAAGAAGTACTGTACTAAGTGTTGTATACTGATGGAAGATGGGGTCAAATATAACAAAAGATGGGAAGAAAAATATACCTAAAGCAACAGGCCAATAAATAAATATTAATATACTACAAATTCAGTTTCCTTACAAATGCAAAATGAAGTGTTTGGCTAGATGGTCCCTAAGGTCCTTCCTAGTTCTAAACCACCAAACCTAACAATATCTAAGTACCAAGAAAATAAAGTCCTCATCAGAAGTCAATTATAAAAGGATTCCCAAGGAAATGTTTTTTTGTTTTTGTTTTTTTTTCTTTTTGCTGGGGCAATTGGGGTTAAGTGACTTGCCCAGGGTCACACAGCTAGGGAATGTTAAGTGTCCGAGACCAAATTTGAACTCAGGTCCTCCTGACTTCAGTGCTGGTGCTCTATCCACTGCGCCACCTAGCTGTCCCCCAAGGAAATGTTTTGAGCTAGATTTTTAAGAGGAGGGAATATGACTTAAATTGAACAGGAAGAAAGATATTCTATGCAAAGAAAATTACTTGAGAAGACATGAAGGTAGGAATAAATACACTATGAGTGAGATAGTAAGAAACTTTAGCTTAGCCAGAGAGCAGTGTTGATAGAAGGGTAGGGAGCCAGGCAAAGGCATGGAGGTGGGAGTGCAAAACTCACTCCAGGTAGAAAGAGTATATCATGACTGGACTGTCCTATACATGAAAGGGAGTAATGTGATATAAAGTTAGAAAGAAAAGGTGGCCCTAGATCAGAGGTGTGTAGTGCAGCCTGAACCATATTAAAATGTAATTGGGAAATGTTTAACAAAATAAATAACACAATATATGTCATCTCACTGAATCCTTACAATAATCTTGTATTATTATTCCCATTGTACAAATAAGGAAGCTAAGGATGAGAAAAGTTAATTCAAATTTTCCCTGCTCTAAGTTCAATACTATTCACTGGGGCTGCCTGGGTTCATTCTATATATCATATATAAATGCTATATATAGAGGAATTGCTGTAAATAGAGGAATTCTGATGGTGAGAAGCAAAAAGGGCAGTTTTAAATTCTTCTTCCAAAAAGATTGAAGATTGACTCAAGTCTAGATGATGGAAGGCTATACACAAATTTCCTATAATTATTGGAACGCATGCTAGAATAAATGGTATTTGTTAAGTTATTTAGTAGTTACATTTAAGATGATTTGAGAAATGGATAGAATGAGAAAAGCATCAAGACGAGGTAGGAAGTAAGGGTTGGAAAAAAGCATGCAAGAATAGGAAAAGAATTGCTACAGAAAGTACTTAGATGATCAGGGGAAAATAACTTTAGAGCTGAAAGGACCTCAAAGGTAATCTAGTCCAACCCCTTCATTTTACAAATAAGGAAACTGAGGTCCAGGAAGGCTAAGTGACATGCTCGAAGTCACAAAGGCAGTAGACACCTGAGATAGAATTGAACTCAGATTCTCTGACTCCAGAGCCAATGATAGAAGTCATAAGAATCTGTAGCTGGAATGTGAATTAAAAAAAAATGTAACAGGCTCATATGGCAAATTTCCTAAGATATAAAGTACAAATCCAGAGTCAGAGATAATATGTAGCTTTAAACAATTTAGTTTGGCAAACATTATTATGTACCTATTCTATATAATGTATTGTGCTAAGGCAGATAAAGTTTATATAATAAAATATCCATGCCCTTGTTGTGCCACAGTTCCCCTGTCTCAGTTTAATTGTTCAGCTCCAATTTCCCTGAATTGTTCTGCCTCAGTCTACCTAGAGGCAATCCCCCCTTCCTGGCCGTCAGGGACTAAGATAATTGGGGCTGCAGAGCTATGGCTACTGGCATTCCAAAGTGTCATAAAACTCCAAATGGCTTATCTCCAATGTTTGGGCATATCTTTCTGGTCTCAGACTCAGTGTTTCCTAGCTCCTTATCAAAATTTGATCTTTCCTCCATACCCCAACCTGTCAGAACTGAATTTATGGACCTTTCTTGGAACTTCTATCCCTCGGAACTCTACCTCTCCTTCTGTTTGTTTTCCTTTGTTTCCCTGAGCAAGGGAGCCCTATAAGAGTACCTGGAAACCCTCAATGGAGGGCTGGATGCTTTGAGACAAAAGTCCCATCCAGATCCATAATTATGGATTCCAAACTTTCCACGCTGGATACTTTGAGATCCAGACATTGGCTAATATGGCTGCCAGTCCAAACTCTCCACTATCAATAAACTATTAAAAAAATCTCTAATCTCTTTACTGCCTCAGTTTCTCTGTGCATTACACCCTCATGAAGCTTTCAGTCTATAGGGGAATAAATAAACCACAGATAACTATGACAAACAGCATTATATAACATTACAAAATAAAGTGCTCTTTGAGTTCTGCATAGGCAAATCATTTCTGACAAGGGAGATCAGGAATTTCTTGGGGAAAACCTGGCATTTGACTTAGTCTTTAAAGTTTGGATAGGAATTCTACAAAGAAGGCTGCAGAAAATATAAAACTTAGGGATAATAGCATGAGTCAATACATGGAGGTGGGAGAGTGCAGAGCTCATTCTAGGGAGAAAACAATACAATATTGATGGAGTGTTCTGTACATGAAGGGGAATATGATATAAGGCAAGAAAGAAAGGGTGGCTCTAGATCAGAGGCGTCAAATTTAAGGGTAAATTACACAGTGGTGCCTAAGCAGATATGAATGTAATCTGGATGTTTAAATAAATAAAAATGGAATACAACACAGAAATAGTTAATTTGTGGTTTTCTAAGTTGATATGCTCCATTAACGATCTGTTTCTACTTGAATTTGACACCACTACTCTAGATCATTGAATGCCAAATTTGATCTGTCACTCAGCAGGAAAGGGGAGTTACTAAGGATTTTTGAGCAAGAATTACACTAAAAGAACAGAAGTTTATCCTGGCAGTAGCAGGAAGGGAATGGAAGCAGGAAGATAAAAAAAGATAAGAAGGCAGCCAGGGTGGGTAGTAATAAGGTAAGTATAGCACTATGGTAAATACTGGAGATGCACAGAAAACAAATGAGAGTTTCTTACTCTCAGAGTTGACATTCTAATGGGGGGGGGGAGAGTTCAACACAGAGGTTTCATGTGCAAAGGTGACAGAAATGCTAAGAAAGGAAGGTCTGATGCAAGAGATATTGTAAGGTAATATTGACAGGATTAGACAACTAATTAGATACAAGGTAAGAGAATGGATAAAACAGATTATGAATTTGAGAGATTGAAGGAAGGGTGGTTGTACCACAAAGTACAATGGTTAAATAAGAAGGAAACCATTAAGCAGGGTTAAGAGAAAAGAAAATGAGCTCATTTGGGGACACACTGAATTTAAGGGTAGGAGGAGACGGCCTATAGCTATGTAGGCCTGGAATTTTAGAGATAGATCAGAACTCTTAGCAAAATCCTGAAGAGTTGATGGGATTAAGATACAAATAGAAGAATTTGTTTCAATGAATAATAGGGAGAATTTTTTGGTAAAGGACTGAGTAGATAATGTTGCTGAGAAGTTAAGAGAAATGGAGGGGAGTGGAGTTTTGATTTCCTATAAGAAATAGGAAGGTAAGTCATTTTCTATAAATGGAGAGTAATGCTGATGATGAGACAAAAGAATACATTTAAAATATCCACTGAGCAAATCCAACAGTTCTATGAACTGCTGGTAAATAACTGAAGCAGAAGAAGCAACCTGAAGAAGTCATCAGAAATGGTCAGACTGAAGCATAGTCACAGACAATGATAAGGCCTGCAAAAACTGGTCACTGTCCTAATCCAAAAGCAATCTTTATGTCTGTGAAAAGTTGGCCATTTCAATCACATTTATTCACTGAAACAATATTACTCAATAATATTTTCTTTTTACATAATCAGTGATTTTCTTCAACTGCAAATAAAAGATGGAAGTGAAATACATTTGTGGCTCTTCATTACTGGGCTCTATTGGGCACCTTGAAGAACTGGCCTTTTGTCTGGATTGTAACAATCATCAGCTCTGTCAAAGCTAGAGAAATTTCTACCTTATCTACTCTTCATCAAGCAATGCTGAATAAAAAACTGTATTACTAGAAAAAAACTATATTACTAGAAAACAGCATTTCTTTCTCTCATAATCACGCTCATGGTTTTAAATTTAATAAAAAGATGAATGCTACTCAGCAAGAGACTTAACAATTCATATAACGCAACTCTCCCAAAAAGTTTCCAGTTTGCTGGCCCTTTTTTCCAGACCAGTCAGCTGGCATCATTTAACTACACCTCCATCAACAACAAAGACAGGCATAGATGTGGGAATAAAAATGGGTAGAGCAAATAGAACGGGAGAACTAGTCAGTCCATTAGTACAAATGTTTCTTAAGAAACTGAGTATTTCTCCTCATTTACCCACTCCACAACACAGGGAAATGGAAGACACACACTCATTTAGTAATTTTTTATGGCAAGATGGACAATTCTACACTGTCTTCCTACCATAAAGACAAACAAAAGCAAAACAAAAACCCAAGTATACTGTAACAAAATAGGAGCCATGCAGAGTATGCTTGATGTGAGGGGATGGTGGCAGCATCTGCTCTCCTTTTCAAAAAGTCCAAATCCACACCTATAACTCACTGGTTTGTAAGCGGCATGCTCCTTGGTGTTTATTATTTTTTGTTTATTTTTGTTTTGTGGTTAGGCTTCGTAATATTTGGTGGCAGGTGCACCGCTTCAGCCAGGAACCCTTTAACCCAAGGGCGATCGGCCAAGCACCTAGGCTTTATCCATCACAATTTTAGCCAACTCTCTATTAGAACTATTCAAGATAGTGCAGTGGCTTTAGGGCATGGCCCAGTAAATCGCACAGGAGAAAAACCAGTGACAAGCAGGTGGCCCTTCCTCTGGAGAGGGAGAGGAAAAAAACACTACAATGGGAACAAGGTGGGAAGGGGCGGGTGGATGACAAGTTCCCCAATCCTTCTGGTTGGACTCAGCTAGTCTCTGGGGCTGTCCGACTCAAAGTGGGGAGGCGGGGAGATTTAAGCGGGAGGGGGAATGAGGTTGAAAGCGGCAGTCCCCCTTCACCCCGGACGCGCTCCAGCCCAGAGTAGGGAGGTAGAGGTTCGGAGGATCGGAGGCAGAGCATGGCTCACAGAGCTTTCTTCCACTCCTTCCTTTGTCCCAGGGAACCATGCACCATGCACTGCTTAGCACCGGATTCCACTGGCCTCTGGCCAGTGCCTTTTGACCACTACAGCGGCTAGAACTCCTCGCTACACCTAGCGCAGGCTCTCAAGAGCTCAAGCCCTTCACCCCCGGCGAGCCGGTGGGCAGCAAGGGGATCCTACTCATTCAATTCACAAGCGCGGCGCCCCGGGAAATGGGTGAGACTGTCCCTCCTCTTTCCAAGCCCTTCCAGAGGACCCTCTGCAACCCAAGCAGATGAAGCCCTCGACCCCTCCATCTCCCCAAACCTCAGTGGGGAAAGGGGGGACTGCGGGGTAGGAATACGGGGCTCCCCTTCCTTCACCCCAACTCCTCCCCCTTTCTATGTCCCCCGGAGGAGCCGTCGCCGCCACCAGCTCCGGAGGCCGCCCCGAGCTTTACCTGCAACAAGCCAGAGCCAGGGCGGCATCTCCCTCCCGGGTGCGAAAACTCCCGGCCGCTCTCAGCGCCCCGGAGCTGGTTAGGGGGGAGGGGCCGCTCGCTCGCCATCCCGCGTGCCGATTCCCTCCCCCCGCCCCCTGCCGCGCGCTGCCGCCACAAGCCCCTCCACCCGCAAGCGGACACACGCATCCACATCCACACCCACACCCTGTCTCCGCCTCCGTTCGGCCTCCTTCCTCTTGTGATTGGCTGGTGTGGCTTGTCTGTTCGAGGTGGCCGGCAGGTCCCCAGCCAGCTCATTGGCTAACACGCTGGTGACGTTATACCAGAGGGAGTCGGGCCTAGGGGAGACGGAAGAGGGAGGGGAATAGTCTCGCTGGGAGGAAAGAGGAAGAGTGAGGCTGCCTTGGGAAGCAGGGCTTGAAGGGGGTGGGGAGCCGTGGCAGGAGGCGGGGAAGAGGAAGGAGCATGCAAAAGAAGAGAGTTCCTAAACCCTGGGAAGCAGGCCCTGGCTTAGTATAAGCGTGGCTAACTCATCAAACTCTCCCCACTCCTCCAGCATTCCATCACCCATAATTTCTCTTACTCGAAAGCTTTAAAAAGCTTTTTAAAAGCTTCTACCTCCTCTGTCTCTCTGTCTGTCTCTGTCTCTGTCTCTCTTCTCCCCCCCCCCACTTTCTTTTCCACGTCTTGTATCAAACGTCCCTTCTGCCTCCATATGACATTTGGCAGCTCTGCATGGCAGTCTTCCACATGTCCGTAATTGAATTCATGGTCTTCCTTTGCCTCATTCAGCTACTTTTCCCAGTTTTCTGTGGATAGCACCACTATCCTCCCCATTCCAGCTTCAAAATTCTAAAGTTATCAGTGATTCCCCAGTAGTTGCCAGCCATCTCCCAATGATCCTATGTCTACAACATCTCTTTTCATAACTTTCTGCAGCCATCATCTTTTTCCTGGACTCCTGATTTCCCTGTCTTCTACTAATCATCTTCCTAATACACAAATATGATAACATCACTGCTGGAGGCAGCACAGCTGGTTCTTAAATTTTCTGTCTGAGTATTTACAATTCAGATATTGGCACACTCTACAAATCAGGGTTTTATTGTTTTGTTTATTTTCTTGATTTAAGAAAGTGATGAAGAAAATGTTGATAATGCAAATGCAATTTAAAATGCTCTTCCATACCTTTTTTTCTTTTGGAAAGTCAGTTTTTAAACATCCACCAGCACATTTCTGAGAACAACCCAGTGATACTCCATCGTCTATGATGAAGTAAAATGCCTACTCTATATCCTGGTTATTCAGACCTGCCACAGTGTTTCTAGCATGTCTTTCTAGTCTTCTTTCATATTATTCTCAAACTTCTATTACTTTACAACTGAACTGGGAGGACCTGAGTTCAAATTTGACCTCAGACACTTAACACTTATTAGCTGTGTGATCCTGGGCAGGTCACTTAACCCCAGTTGCCTCAGGGGAAAAAAGTAGCTGTTATGTGGAAAGCATTGTGCTAGGGATTAAAAAAAAAAAATTCTACCCCAGAAGAACCTATAATGAACATAGATAAATAAGGAACATAGATCATCAAACTTCCAAGTCCAAGAAATGGACATTGTCACCTTGTGAGTTCAAGTCATTTCAGTAGATGCTGGGTACCCAGCAGGAAGTATTTCTTGCAACTACATCACTTCTTGGGGGAGAAATCCAAACAGAATCAGAAAGGACCAAAAGTCCACTCCTGACTGGCCAGAAGATCTGCAACTTATGAGTTGTTTAGATAACATATCTCCCAGGTGAATGTGAAATATTTGTTTGGCAGTCCCACATTGTTGCTTTTACCTTTGTGTAATTTCTTATTACACAATAGTGTAATTTCTTATATAAGTGAAATTTCTTATATTTTAAGTATTGTTGATGCAAGGTGATGAATCTTTTGTATTTTAAATATTTTTTTCCATGGGGAAAGAAATACGTGTCCTCTAAATGCTGTTCATTCTGTATATTGAATACCTTTTCTAGGAAGAAACCTTTTAATCCCTTTTTCTTTTTTTAAAAAAAAATTGATTCAGTATTTTATTTTTCCCCAGTTACATGTAAAAACAATTTTTTAACATTTGCTTTTAAGACTTTGAATTCCAGATTCTTTCCCTTCCTCCCTCCCAACTCTCCCTCACTGAGAATATTCCAGTAATCTTGATCTATATCTTGCCACTGGATTCAGGAGCTCTGGAGGGGAAAATGAGTCATGCCATTACCTCTCTGATTTCATGGTCCTTTTCAAGAATAAGGGGCACATCATCAATTGGAGAATGGCTGATTAAATTATGGTAGAAGAATGTTATGGAATATTATTGTTCTATAAGAAACGACCAGCAGGATGATTTCAGACTTGCATGAACTGATGCTTAGTGAAATGAGCAGAGCCAGGAGATCATTATCCATGGCAACAACTAGACTATATGATGATCAATTCTGATGGACATGGCTCTCTTCAACAATGAAATGTTTCAAACCAGTTCCAATTGTTCAGTAAAGAAAGCCATATACACCCAGAGAGAGGGATATGAAATGTGGACCACAACAGTTCATGCTCTCTATTGATGTTTGTTTGCATTGTGTTTCCTTTCTCAGATTTTTTTTCTTATAGATACGATTTTTCTTGCACAACAAGGTTAAGTGTGGAAATATGTATACATATATTTGATTTGTCAAGTATTTTATCATAATTAACATGTAGTGGACTTCCTGCCATCTAGGGGAGGGGTGGGGACTAGGGGGGAAAATTTGTAACAGAAAGCTTTGTAAGGGTCAATGTTGAAGAATTACCCATATATATTAGCTTTAATTTAATAAAGCTTTAATAAAGAAAAAAAAAAAGAATGAAGGGTACATGTAGTCATGCAAAACATTTCCATAATAGTCATGTGAAAGAAAACAAAGACCAAAAAAAAAAAAAGAAAAACCCTCAAGAAAAATAAAGTTTAAAAAAAAAGAGTATCTTCAATCTTCATTCTGATACTATCAGTTCTTTCTCTGGCTGTATATAACACTTTAAAATTACAAATCCTTCAGAGTTGTCTTGGATTGTATTACTGAGAACAGTTGTGTCATTCACAGCTGATCATCTTACAATATTGTTATTATTTTGTACACAGTTCACTTCACTTTGTATCAGCTCATGCAAGTCTTTCCAGGTTTTTCTGAGAGCATCCTGCATCCATTTCCTTTTTTTTTATTTCTTGTCTTTTAACGAAGATGTACTAGTGGTATTGCTAGGTCAAAGGATATGATAGTTATATAGCCTTTTGGTTATAGTTTCAAATTGCTCTACAGAATGGTTGAATAAGTTCACAACTCCATTAATGTGCATTAAAATCTCATTTTCCCCACATGCCCTCCAACATTTGTCATTTTTCTTTTCTGTCTTTTAATTCCTTTTCAGGAAACCCTTGACATTAAGTTTGTTTTACACCATTTCCTTGGAATCATAACCAAGAGTGCAAGAGAAGCCTGATTCTCTCTCTTCAGAATCAGGCTATTTCCAAGATGAATACAAGTTCTGAGTCCAGACAGAAGCAACTTGTAGGAAGGCCCTCTCTTTCGCACCTCTCCCTCATTAGTGACAGAATCTAATCCAAAAAATTCACATATTAAGTTCCTACTATGTTAAAAGTATCTTGCTAGACATTGAGGATACAAGGACAAAAGAAAATTGGTCATTGTTCTTAGAGTTACATTCTTCCAGGAGGATACAATTTGAAGAGGAAAAGCATGAATAACTCAAGAAATCAGGAAAGGTTTCCCATAGGAGATGGCATATGAACTGAATCTTTCATGGAAAGTAGAGATTCTGAAAGGCAGAACTGAGAGAATGCATTTTAGTCATGGGGAAGAATCTTTGCAAAAGTAAAGGAAGAATATGGTAATGCCAAGTGGAGGGAATCGTAAATAGGCCAGTTTGGCTGTAACATAGAGTGTTTTAAGGTGAGCAAAGAAAATAAACCTGTAAATGTATGTAACTGGTGTATGTAAGACAGTAGAACCTCACACCTCCAACATGAACATATGGCCATCTACTCACACTCTGGGCTGTCTCACATTTAAAAAAAATTTTTTTAATTATTTTATTTTTAATTCATGGAATAAAACAAGCATTTCTATAATATGGTATAATTTTAAAAAGATGATTGTACATGAAGCTACATATCTATTATGTACATTTTGCTATTGTTTTAAAATACATTTTAATTTTCATGTAACATTTTCATGTAAATTTCCTTTTTTTCCTTTTTTTTCTTCCCTTTCCCACAGATTTACAAATGAATTTTATCAAACAGTTAAAGATCATCTAATTCAAATATTAAATAATTATTGGAAAAATAGGCATAGAAGGAATCCTATCAAACACTTTTTATGAGGCAAATGATACTGATATCTAAACCAGGAAGAGTTAAAACAGAAAGAAAATTATAGGCCAATTTCATTAATGAATACAGATGCAAAACTCAAATAAAATGCTAGCTAAACGCTCAAATAAAATGCAACAATATATTACAAAGAGTATACATTATGATTTATACTAGAAATATACTAAGATTTATACTAAGAGTATGAGGATAGCTTAATATAAGGAAAACTATTAACATAATTGCTTATATCAATTAGAAAAGTTCAGAAAAAAATCTTATGATTATATCACTCATTTTCATAAGAGCAAGTCCAGGTTTCCAGAAAATGATCAGCATCAAAAAATTACATTGCAATTCTTTTAAAGTTCTAGGAATAACCCTGCTGAAGGAAAATAAGCTCCTGCCACTCACTCCCACATTCCCAGTGATGCATTTCTATTTTCACAATCAGCTCCTTATAATGATACTTCTACTTCTTAAACAAATATTTACTTACCAATAAAGGAAAATAAATAACAATATCATGGCTATTCATGCAATGAAACAATAGTAGAAGAAATACATAAAATACAGGCTGTTCAGATACCTAGACTGGACTGTCCTATTAATATACTCAATATTTGTGGGGAAGAATGAGCACATACTTACAGAAACTTGCCCAGGAAACATATGAATGAGGAAAACCCATATATTCAGGTTAAGTCACAATTCTAGAACTGTTTATATACTTCAGTACTTTCTTTCTCAAGACAATGCTCAGAACTAGGCTGCGTGCTATGCTTGACTGACATTTCAATGAACATGACATTCCATTTTTTTTTTTTTTGGATATTTTGAATGAATTCCATGTTTTTTTTGCTTACAATCAGTTCTACTCACTTAAACATACTTATCAATAGCAACTGTAATATCTATCACTTCTAGCTTCAAACTTAGCTTATATGGTTCTGGAATATACCCTTTTCACTTCTCTCTTTTATCTTTCTTGATTTGGGCTTTAGATCTTTGTAAATGAACCTAATTCATTTCATGATTAGGAATTCTAATTTTTTTTGTCTAATAATCAAGTTACATTTGTTCAGAATTGTTCTGAAGTCCTCTCAGACAGTCTCAGTAATAAGAGCTGATTATTAAATTGTCAATGTGAGTTTTTATTCTTTGGAAATCAACAGATGCTGCAAATCATGGCTTGATTTATTGTTTTTTGTTGATTGTCTGGAGTGATAGAGAAAAACTTAATAATGTAAATTAAATTTAAAAGTGTCTTATATGTATATTTTAAGAAAGTCATTTACCAATATACCCTGCCTTTGTTCCCAAATCATACAGTTTTGAGTTCCATATTTCCTAGCTTGTTATTTCAAAATTTCTTTCTCAGAATAATAATTTCTTAAAGTCCTCCTGGGGTTTGACTCAACAACAAATCTTAAACAGATATTTAGGCTTGAGACAGACTGTTTGAGGACTTTTAAATACCTAGATGAAAAATTTTGTATTTTGTTCAGTGGCAGTAAGGATTCACTGAAGTTTCTTGAGTAGGGAAGTAAAAGTCTTGTGATTTATGAAATTTCTGTTTCATCATGGTTTGGAGAAGGGAGAGATTGAAAACTATCAATTCAAATTGGGACCTATTTCACTAGGGCTGTTGAGAGATGACAATAACTTGAATTTTGAAGGTGGTCATGAAAAGGAAACTTAATTTTAAAAAGAGGACTTTAAACAGATGAATTCTAATTCAATCAGTCAACAAGACTTTATTAAGCTTTTATTATTCACAGTGTACTAAGTGCTAACGATATGAAGATAAGCAAAACCATGTCTTTTCTTTAAAGAAGTTCATTTTGCAATAAGGGAAGACAACATCAAATGACTATGTATATATAAGATACATATATATATATATACATACAAAGTAGATGGAAAGTAATTTCAGAGGGAAGGCACTAGCTCTAGGGAGATTCCAGGAAGGCCCTCCTGCAGATAATATTTGAGTTGAGACTTGAAGGGAGCCATTAAATCTAGTAGCTTTAATAGTTGCCTGGTTAAGTGTGATGGCCTTTAGCTATAGTTATTCTCTAAAAGATAGACGTCTCTCCTCATCAGGAAGAAATATCCTAACCAGTACACCTTACTAGAAAGAGGCAGAGAAATATAAAAAGGATCTTGAAGTTATACTTTTCTAGTGGCTCCAGATTCCACAAAAATATTAAAAATAACCTTGTTCTTGTCCTAAAGGAGCTTAAAATGTAATAAAGAAATGACTTGTATACAAAAAGTAATAAGAAGAAAGGAGAGATGCAGATAAAGTCTTGTAAGAAAATTCAAGAAAAGGGGCAGCTAGGTGGCGCAGTGGATAGAGCACCAGCCCTAAGTCAGGAAGACCTGAGTTCAAATCTGGTCTCAGAAACATAACATTCCCAAGCTGTGTGACCCTGGGCAAGTTACTTAACCTCAATTGCCTCAGCAAAAAGCAAAAAAAAAAAAAAAAGAAAATTCGAGAAAGGAAATAACATTTTAATTAGGGGATCAAGAAAGACTTCAGAAAGAATGTGATACCTGAACTGGGGCTTTGAAGGAAGACATCCAATCTAGAGTTGGAAGGGACTTTAAAGACAAATTAAGCCAACCCCTTCATTTTACAGATGATAAGCTGAAGCCAAGAGAGCTTAAGTAACTTGCCCATTATCACCTAACCAGTGAGTTACTGAGGCAAGATTTGAGTTAATATTTTTCTTACTCCAACCTCTCATTCTGTCCATTATTCTTGACACAGTTCTACTATGTTCCCTTTCCTCTATAATAAATGCACAGTCTTTCAATGGTAGAGCAGGTAAAATTGAAAAGGTCTTTTTTTGAGAGACTAGTTGAAAACATTTGCAGAGATCCTGTTATTTACTTTGTCATGTATTAACTTTTTTTGATTCTCATATGAACCCTAAGAAGAAGGTAATACAAATCTTACCACCATTTTACAGAAGAAAAAAGCTGAAGCTCAGAGAGATAGGGGATTTGGACAGAGCCATACAGTTAAGTAATAACAGATTCAGGATTCAATTCTGTGTCTATGGTATTCTGTTATGATAATATAGTATTGAAATTAAAAAAGAAAAATTAACTGGTCATTGATAAAAGAACATTAATTTTGGGACTTTAGAACAAACTATAAACCTTAATGGCTTGCTACTTAATACCTTTTACCTTGTAGGGTAATCAAATAAGTATTATTTTATTATCTTCACTGTAAATATGAGATTGAGAAGTTGATATCAGTAAACAAGTCCTGCCTAGTCTTCCTTTTTTCCCCTTCCTTTACCACTATAGTTCAGGTTATCTTTTTTTTTTTTTTAATTTTTATTTTATTTGCATAACATATGTGTGGGTAATTCTTCAACAATAACCCTTACATAGCTTTCCGTTACAAATTTTCCCCCCCAACTCCCCACCCCTCCCCTAGATGGCAGGATATCCACTACATGTTAATTATGTTAAAATATTGGCAAATCAAATATATGTATACATATTTCCAAACTTATCATTGGTGTGCAAGAAAAATCTTATCTACACAAACGATATATCAGATAAAGGAAACACAATGTAAGCAAACATCAATCAAGGAGTATGAGAATGTTATGTTGTGGTCCACATTTCACATCCCTCTCTCTGGGTGTATATGGCTTTCTTCAGTGAACAATTGGAGGTGGTTTGAAACATTTCATTGTTGAAGAGAGCCATGTCCATCAGAATTGATCGTCATATAGTACTGTTGTTGCCGTGTATAATGATCTCCTGGTTCTGCTCATTTCACTCAGCATCAGTTCATGTAAGTCTCTCCAGGCCTCTCTGAAATCATCTTGCTGGTCATTTCTTACAGAACAATAATATTCCATAACATTCATATACCATAATTTATTCAGCCATTCTCCAATTGAAGGGCATCTATTCAATTTCCAGTTTCTAGCCACTACAAAAAGGGCTGCCACAAACATTCTTGCACATGTGGGGCCTTTTCCTTCCTTTATGACCTCTTTGGGATACAAGCCCAATAGAAATGCTGCTGGGTCAAAGGGTATGCACAGTTTGATAACTTTTTGAGCATAGCTCCAAATTGTTCTCCAGAATGGCTGTATCCGTTCACAGCTCCACCAACAATGCATCAGTGTCCCAGCCCTCCCACATCCCCTCCAACATTTATCATTAACTTTTCCTGTCATTTTAGCCAATCTGACAGGTGTGAAGTGGTATCTCAGGGTTGTCTTGATTTGCATTTCTCTGATCAATAGTGATTTGGACCTGCTCAATATTTCTTATAGAACAATAGTATTTCATTACATTCATATACCACAACTTATACAGCCATTCCCCAATTGGTGGACAAGCATTCAATAGAAAACTATTTTAATAACATAGTTGTAAGGTAATAAAGACAAACTAAAATGGTGGAAAAAGAAGAAAATGTAGAACTTCTTTACTGATTAAAAATGGGAAGCAAAGGAGCAAGAAGAGGAAAAGATAACTCGCATTTTGAGACTGGATGACTACAAATGTGGCATTATTGGAAATGGGGAGCCAGGTAGAATTGGTTTTACATCTGAGGCTAAAGAAGTAACTAATTTGATTTTTTGATATACTGCAGGCAGTTGTGAAGATTGACTAGATTGGAATTTGGGAGAGACATCAGAGCTGCTGATAAAGACTTGGGAGTCATATGGCATAGAAGCAATAGTTGAAGTCATGAGAATGGATAAAAATACTAAGGGAAGGAAGACAGAGAAAAGAACTGATAATAGAACTTTGGGGGTGTGCTCACATTTAAAGGATTGAAGGAGACAATGGGTTAAAGAGAAAGAGGAGTTGTCACAAAGAAGTCAAATGATAAAAGTTTGAAGAAGGGTTTGTCAACAGTGTCAAAATGCTGCAGAGATTTCAATGAGGATTGAAAAAAAATCATGGCATTTGTATGATTGGGAGATAATTTTTGGTCTTTGAAAAAGCAGTTTTAGTGCTGGTGTTGAATGACAATGATATGTTACATTTGGATCAGGCTTGACTATTTACTTTCATATATTTCTCTCAAATCAGATACTAGGTAAAGGATTGGGTATGACAAGTAAAGGCAGCAAGTATCTAATTTACATTTTTTCCTAAAAAATGTATTATGTGTTTGATAAGCATCAGGAAACATGAACCTTTCCTCATACAAAGAACAGAGGGAGTTGTACATGAAACTAAGACATGTACAACATTCATTTGGAATTTAGGAAATTTATTTAAGTGAGGAAAGAAAAGAAAAAAAAAGCCATATCCTTTTGGATTTATGGGTATTTGGTTTTTATAATTACTGTTGCCTTGTGCATGTTAGATTGTTATTTTGGATATAAAATCTTAGAAATTTGTTTGAATATTGAACCATCAATACTGTAAGAAAAAATTTTAAAAGCTGTATTTGATTTGATTTCAGATTAATGATAGCTTGTTTTAAAAAATCCTGATAATCTATGTTACCTTCTGAAACATGCTGGGTAATTGGCAAACATTATGAGTTATGCTTTAAATTTTATCAAATTTAATTTTGAACATGTGTGTGAGTTTTGTGGAATTATTTAGCTATTCACTACATTGTGAATCTTGAAAGTTTTGAAGGAAAGGAAAGGAAAAAGACAGGAGGAAAGAGATGGGTTTATATGAATGGTATAAGGAATTGAGGGACAAAAGAAAGGGAGAGAGACTGTGTGTTTGGGAAGAGTGAAAGAAGGAAAAGGCACGTAACAAGAAAGTGAAGAGGACGTAGAGAAGAATAAAAAAAAATTTAGAAAGGTATTTGGGAATGGGGAGAGAGGGAAGGATTTGGCATCCTAAAAGTTAATTAAGGAAAATAAAAGTTGAGTGGGGGAGGGAGAAATGGGAAGGTTCTTTCTCAAAGGGTGAAGATTGAACTCTCCCCCACACTTTCAGCTGCTTCTTTAGAAATGGAGATAAATAGCTATTTGCTTACTTAGGGTTTAAGGAATATGATAACAAATGTGATCTATAATTTGGTAGGGTTATTTCCAAAAGTTCAATTGATATTTTTAATTGTTTTATGTGGAAAGTGGAATATTCTGTATGAGTTTTAATTGATTGTATTGAGTCATCTTAAAATTGTATTCATTATCTAAAGGGACTCTGAGCCTTTTTGTCTCTGACAGTGTTTCTGTTCTGGACAATATGCAATTTGGAATTTTTATGTATTGGGTATTTCAGAAGCAAAATGATCTGTAATGTTGAACTTAAAACCACCTACTTAGATATGAAAGATAAGCTCTATAAGCTGTGAACTTTTAGGTTGAATCTTTTAGCAAAAGATTCACTGTGATACTTGAGTTAGATTCATCTGAGGCTTTGATTAATGAGAATTGCTGTAGGAGATAAAATCTCTTGGGGCTGCAATTGATATTTGTTTGGAGTTTTAAATTCAGGTATGACTGTCTGAAAGATCATCAAGCCAGTGATCCACCATCTGAAAGGAATATGCCATATGGGCTACTGAGAAGGAATCATTGCAGGTGGAAGTTAGTGTCTGGGAATGAACTAGAAGAACAATCTTCATCTCTGCTGAAGGTGGGATTCTTCTGATTCAGTTTACCCAGTGGTAAGAACCCACCTGATTGTTCCTGAGTGTGTCTTAAGATGGAGTTATTAAAATTAAGACAGCTACTTAAGTAAACTGTTTTAAGGATGCTCTATCCTGTATGTGTTTTCAGGTTAAGACCTGAAGGACCAGTTCTGATACTATTTAAGCATCATGTCCCTGATTTTTCTCTTCTAGCAAATTTCTGTAATCAAAACAAGTGGAAATCAGAGTAAGTGGTTAGTGGAAGATATAGAACACAATAAAGTATATATGTTAATTGGCAGTCCAGTTCTGTAGAATTCTCTGGCTGCTGCTATAACATCCTTCTGGGGCTAGAATTTCTTTATAGATAAAGAAACTTCCCTTTTGTGTGAGAAGAGTAGATATTGTTTGTTGATGGAAGACAGGGCTAGGTTGCCCCAATCCTAGACCCCTTTAGTTACTTATCAAAGATTTATATTAATTTCAAATGCATTTTTCATGTTGTGCATGATTATGGGTGCTATATGGACAGAAAGGGGATTTTTGATAGCCGAACAATTCAATGCAGAGAAAATGATTACTGACAGCCGTCCATGAACCTAGAGAGGTTTCTGTTGTTTCTTTTAAATGAAGGGGGATTCACTTTAGGTGAGGGGAAGCAGGCTAACAGATCAGCTGCCCATGTTGCTGACTGTTTGCCCAGGACCATAGCAACTTTAACCCCCAACTCCTAACTCCTGCATTCCCTCATATAGCTCCCAGGCAAGTAAATTCCAAAAGGCCTGCAAATGGGCCTCTTGCAAAGGCTTCAAACTGCTTTTTGTTGTGTTAACATCTGCACTATTGTGTGAAAGCTTTTCCTTGTGAGAATTTAGGGCTTTTTCTGGGAGAGATCATATTCACTACAGGGCACAATGCTTTGCCCAATACACCTATTCCTTTGAGGAAAGAAAAGCAATAATTTTAGGAAAACGTTTTTGGTATTTACCCTAGGGAAGGTTATTTGGACAAGAAGCATTTGTGATAGCTTCATCTCCCCCTCAGCCCTCTTCTGGGTGTGTTTCTAATTTCTGGTCACTTTTGTATATTCTCTTCTGCTCAATTTTAGTCCTTGTATGTTTTTAATGTATTTGTGAGAGTTGCTTCTTTCAGACTCTGAGCGATGAAATTCCAACCACTTGGTCAACCTGAAGTTACCTGAGACCTGATTCTGACGCTCAGCACCGCCTGCAGCCACCACCACCACCACCACCAGCTATCTGCCCTCTTCGTCAGACCCCACTGGATCTAGCTATGCCTCTTGTCAGCCTGAAGCAGCTCCAGAAGATGAGACCTTCGTCCTTTTGTCCCAAATGAGTCTGGATTGTCAGTCCAGGTCTGGACTGCTTGAAGTGGGAATGGTGTGACAAGGGCCTTGAGGCCTGAGGCCTCCACAGTGCTGTAGTTCTGTGGCTGCCAGATGCCAATCTGGTCTATGATAACTGGATTTCCAAGACAGATAGTGGGAGATGGTGGGACCGGGTCTCTGATTCCTGCTCATTGTTCTGAGCAGCAATATCCTGTCACTGCTTGCTTATACAATAATGGAAATGTCAATATCAGGATAATATTTGAACCCTATACCAGGGAGGTCCATTGGGGGATAAAGACTCACAGTATTATCCCATGGTGTTCAACAGGACAAATATTTTTGAATCAAACAACCCTGCATTTAAGCGACATTATTGGATTTGTGGTAAAACTGCTTATATTCATCTTCCCCTTAATTGGACTGGTGTCTGTTATGTTGGATTAATTAGACCAAAATTCTTCTTTTTGCCTGGAAATGTTGTGAATCATTTAGGAATCCAGTTATATGATGATTTGGAGTGAGAGAAATGAAGCATTGATACTTCTCTAACACAGACCGGGGATGCTAATGGATGGGGAGATACATGGCCACCTGAAAGAATAATCCGAGAGTATGAACCGGCCACCTGGGCTCAAGATGGTAGTTGGGGATACAGAACTCCTATTTATATTTTAAATAGGTTAATTTGGCTCCAAGCTGTCTTAGAAATTATCACTAATCAGACAGTGAAAGCCCTGGACTTATTGGCAGATCAGCCAACCCAAACCAGAGAGGCAGTCTTACAGCACAGATTGATTTTGGATTATCTACTGGCAGAGGAAGGGGGAGTGTGTGGAAAGCTGAATCTTTCTACTTGCTGTATGTAAATTGACAATAATAGGAAATTAGTAAAGGAGATTGCCAAAGATATTAGGAAACTATTACACATACCTGTGCAAACCTGGAGTTCTCCATTCAGTACATCATGGTGGTCCTGGTTCAATGGTAGTTGGTGGAAGCAGGTATTATGGTTTGGATTAATTGCTTTAAGTGGAGTAATACTTTTACCAATTTGTCTGCCTTGTATAATACATATCGTTACTGGGACAGTACATAAAAACCATAGCTGAAATTCTAGGGAATGAGAACAAAATGCGTATGCTAATGCTGCAACATCAAGGATGGACCCCAGTAAATAAAGAAGATGCTGGTGATGAGGAGGTCGATCCTAGGAGTAACAGACTGTTGCAAAAATTTTGGAATGAGAGCTCTTCAAAACATTAAAAAAGGGGGGGGGACTGAGTGTGACAATTGGAGTGAAGATCTCTCAGGACTATAGACTAAATTCAACAAAGCCTGAGGACCTAAGTTTTGATCTTAGGGGTGGAAGGGAAAGTAGAAAGTAGTCTGATTTATAAGTTGTCAACATTCCAGTTCCTAAATAAAGAAAGTAAAGCATATATAATAAATTAGAATGCATGGAAAGGAAAAGAGGGGTGGGCTTGGGACTTTCTTTGTTCTGGATTGTATAAAAGTCACAAGAATTTACTAAACAGTGGCTCTCCCAACTCTGACCTACTTATTTGATCCATTGTGGGACCTCCCAGTACTCATGAGTTCCTGAATAAAGCCTTTGTTCTATACCTTGGGATGCCTCTGAAGTATTGATTATTAAGATGAGGGTCTGAATATCCCACACAATATTACCGAGAACAAAGTGTATCAAAGTTGATCATCTGTCCAATATTGCTGTTACTATATACAATGTTCTCTTTCTGCTCATTTCACCCAGCATTAGTTCATGTAAATCTTTCTAGACTTTTCTGAAATCAACCTGCTCATATTTCTTATAGCACAATAGTATTCTATTATATGCTACTATGTTCAGCCATTCCCCAATTTATGACCATCCCCTTGATTTCCAATTCTTGGCCATTGCAAAGAGGATAGTTATAAACATTTTTGTACACATGGGTCCTTTTCCAATTTTTTTAATGACCTCTTTTTATGACCACCATCCCTTTTTACTAGTCTCATAGTCTCATTGATATTGAATGCTCAGGCTCCTAAGAGTAAGCTGTCTTCGTCCCCCAAACCCTATTTCTTAGTCTGCTTTCTATCTATTTTAACCTTACCCCAAGGTTCTTACCACTCCATCCTTTATTTGATTATAACCTTTAAAAATGCTAATTTTCCAATTGTATTTAAAAACAATTTTTAACATTCATTTAAAATTTCTTTTGAGTTCCAAATTCTTTCCCTTTCTTTCTCTCCCTCCTTCCTTCTTGTTGAGAAAGCAAGCAATTTTTATTGTAACCTATCATTCTAACTCTCCTTGTCCTTCCTAAAACTAATCTTTGTTCTCACTGTGACTTTGAATACCTTCTTTCACAAGTACTTTTCTAGATTGTTACCTTTATTCTGGTTTTACTCCCCCCCCCCAAATCTTGCCCTAAATTAACCAGTTTAATTCCATATTGTCCTTTGCTTTCCAAACTTTCTCCCTTGATTAGTTGTCACACATAATTTACCAAATCCAAACCCTGGATTACTTAGACCATTTCTCCTTTTCTGCCTTGTTTGTTAATGAATGGAGCTAAAGAAGGGCATGCAACTGTGCTGGGTTCACAGGCACACTCATGTTATTTAACCTCCATGGAATCATTGCTGTTGCAAGCCAATTCTTTTACTCTTTCCTAATTGTTTATTCTACTCCTCAATGAAGCTATTTTAAACCTTTCCTTCTTAGGCTATATATGCCATCCAATTCAGAAGCTACCTCTAAAAGACAACCATTTCATATACAAAACTCCTACTCTAGTACTTGACTGGTAGTTGCCTCGTTTGCTTACTACATGTACACCCAGACCCCTTTTCCTTCTTGGACTTCTTTTCACCCTCCAACATTTTCTCCACTTCTGGAATCATAGTCACATCAACTTTGTCATTATTCCTGGAAAATTTATATCAATTTACTTGCTTTTACTTCCTCCACTCATCCTCCCTATAATACTCCAACCAAAATTTCTCTCTTTGGCCACCACTCCTCTAAATGTGTCATCTCTACTTTTTGGAGTCAGTACCTCAGTTCATGGATTTCCATCATTTAGGTATTTATGTCCCCAGAACTCAACAATGCTCAGTATATGATAAACTTTTAATAAATGCTTTTGAATTCATTCATTTAGGCATTCACATTATATAAAACCCAGTTCTGAGTTTTCATGACACAGTTGTCTTTTGGCTCTCCTATTTTCTGACCATTTTTTCTGTCTGTTTTGTTGGATCCATATTTCATCTTTTAATTTTGATACAAATCTTGGCTCCATCCTGGCACTTGTCTTGACTAGCTATTCTCTCTTTCACTCATACCTCGTAAGTACCTGCCAACTTAGTTCATATTTCTATGCTGAGGATTCCCAGATCTATGTATTCAGTCCTAGTGTCGCTTCAGAGTACCAGTCCCACATTGGCAGCTGCTTAATTTGACATTTCAAACTAGATGTCCTATAGGCATTTCAATCTCAACATGTACAGAACTGAGCACATTTTCTTTTCCCTCCACTCACTTCTTTTTCAGATACCTATATTTTTTCCATAGGTCTAGCACAAAGAAAGCATTTATTAAATACATTCATTTATTCATTCATTGCATTTGCTTTCTTTCTCTTTTCTTGATTTTTTTTGTCAACATTTTTTTTTGCTTTAAAATTTTTCCTCACTTAATAGTATTTTGTCTTTTCCAATTATATGTAAAAAGAGCTTTCAAAATTTATTTTTTTTTCAAACTTGATTTCCTTTTTTTCTTCCTCTCTACCCCTCTTCACAAGATGGCCAGAAATCTGATATAAATTATGCATATACAATCATATTAAACACATTTCTATATTAGACATGTTGTGAAAGAAGAATCAGAACAAAAGGGAAAAACCACCAGAAAGAAAAAGCAACAAAAAAAGGTTAAAGTAGTATACTTTGATCTGCATTCAGACTCCATGGTTCTTTCTCTGGATGTAGATAGTGTTTTCCATCACGGGTCTTTTGGAAATATCTTTTATCAATGGTTGGTGAGAAGAGCTAATTCTGTTAAAGTTGATCATCACACAATCTTGCTGTTATTGTGTACAATGTTCTCCTGGATCTGCTCACTTCACTTAGCATCAGTTCATGTAAGTCTTTACAGGTTTTTCTGAAATCCATTTGCTCATCATCTCTTATAGCACAATTGTCTTCCATTACATTCATATAATACAACTTGTTCAGTCATTCCCCAATTTATGACCAGCCCCTTAATTTCTAATTCTTTAACACTGGAAAGAGAACAGCTTAAACATTTTGGTACATGTAGGGCTTTCCCCCTTTTTTGATCTCTTTGGGATACAGACTTCCTGATTCTTGCATCTGCTAAATCATTTTATTATATTCTATGTACAGACTATATTGGGTCAGTCCTCATCAGCTCGCTATATTATATATACATGTTTCCCTTGCTTAAACAGTAATTTCTTAAAAGGCAGAGATGGCTATCCTTTTGTCTTTGTATCCCCACTTGTTGAATGATTGATTGCACAGGCATCTCTGTTTTCTACATTCAAGGTTTGTTGGTTTTTTTTTTTTTTCCAAACAGTAAATGAATTTAAAACACTTTGCAACCATGTCTTATTTAAATGTTGACTTTTCCACAATTTCTGATAGAATGTTAAAAACAAAGCTCCTTTTTTTTTTCAGAAAAGATTCTATCTGAAATTTCCTTAAGCATCATTGTGGATAAATTATATTTTGTATAACATTTTGAAAAACGCAGGTTCTTCCTAACAAATTACCTTCATTTTAAAATTTAAAATTTAAAAAGAAAACATTGACTAGGATGCAATTTTGCAAACTGAAGTACTCAAACATTTAGCAGTTGGTTAGAAATTGTATTTACTTAAGTCTTGGACCTATTTTTGTTTTTAAGCCCCATTTTTTAAAAACTATGATGTGAACAGAGAGGCACTTAGAGTATATGTGCCAGAAAAAATATTTTAACATTTTTGTGTCTCTCCATAAAACACTAAATTATGAATTATCCAAGCCTGAGAACAACATAATTTAAATTATTATTTTTAGAAGATATACAGCTGCTACCTACAGAAACAATTACCCAATTCCAAGTTTTTGAGTTTGTGTAGAATTGAACCTGCTATATCTGTTGTTATACTTTTCAAAAATTCAAAAAATAGATTGACTATGTAGGAGAATCAGAAAAGATATTTCTAGTATTGACATTTTAAGCATTTCTTTCAAGATAAGTTTATTTTATTTTTTTAATTAAAGTTTTTTATTTGTATAACATATGTATGGGTAGTTCCTCAGCATTGATCTTTACAAAGCTTTCCGTTACAAATTTTACCCCCAGTCCCCTCCCTTCCCCTAGATGGCAGGAAGTCCACTACATGTTAATAATGTTGAAATACTTGACAAATTGTGCAAGAAAAATCCTATCTACAAGAAAAAAAAAAAGAAAATCAGAGAAAGGAAACACAATGCAAGCAAACATCAATCGAGAGCATGAAAATGTTATGTTGTGGTCCATATTTCATATCTCTCTCTCTGGGTGTATATGGTTTTCTTCACTGAACAATTGGAACTGGTTTGAGACAATTCTTTGTTGCAGAGAGCCATGTCCATCAGAATTGATCATCATGTAATATTGTTGTTGCTGTGTATAATGATCTCCTGGTTCTGCTCGTTTCACTCAGCATCAATTCATGCAAGTCTCTCCAGGCCTCTCTGAAATCATCCTGCTGGTCGTTTCTTACAGAGCAATAATATTCCATAACATTCATATACCATAATTTATTCAGCCACTCTCCAATTGATGGGCATCCATTCAGTTTCCAGTTTCTAGCCCCAACAGAAAGGGCTGCCACAAACATTTCAAGATAAGTTTATTATAGAAAAATATTAAAATACATAGAAGATTCAGCAGTGTGCTGGTAAATGTTTAACAACTGATTTTCTGAAAGGTTAAAAAATGCACTGATACTTTTAAATTTAATCTGTATTTTAAAAAATATTTTCTACATCACTTTCTTAAATCCAAACAATCATCAATACAATAAATCAGGGTCCAATTTGTAGAATTTGCTCATATCCATGGCATAAATGTTCACATGAAAAATTTAACAACCAACTCTCCTGAACTGGTTCAAGTTGACCCTATCATACCTCTGAAAGAGGGTCATTCTCTTATGGCCTGCTCAACCATGCTCTTTTAGCTGTGGCTTGACTTTTATTTCTTTAACTTCCCAAAATTATTTGGGGTGAAATAAAAATGATTTATCAGAGATTTTTGTGTTTATGGAAATCACCATTAATAAAAATCTAAGTTATGAATTAGAGCTGATAAATTCTACTTATGTTTAAAGGATTACTGTGATTCATTGCATAATATTGATCAAGTATCAGTGAACATTTCCTTAAAATTTTCTTATTTCTTTGAAGTAAAAGAGCAATTTAAATTTAAGAAGTTAATTAATATTTTCTATCCTACCAGACATTTTTAACTGTAAGAATGTAAATTTGTAAGAATTGTCTTTATTTTAGACATCTGAAACTCAAGAAAACATTGTCTTGAATACAGATTCAAAAGCTAAAATGTTTATGTTAACATATTAAAAATTATATTAGATCCTAGTCCCTTCTTTTGTTAATAGTGATGTTGCATTCTCTCTAGACTAACTTTCTCAGTTATATTTACATTAGCATGTTAGATCCCTTGAGGGGTTACCTCTGGATTCTAGGGAAAACCCTGTGATAACATTACATTATAGCTCATGGATCTTCATCAGTGTGCTTTCTACTCACAATCAGCCAGTAGATCAACTAACTTTCAGAAAAGGCATTTGCTTAAATGAAGAACAGTAGTTACAAAGCATTTCCTCCCAAATGTAGACTCTCTTCCACCTCCACAGATGTATACCTCTGTGTGTGAACATATTTGAGGATGGCTAGGTGGCACAGTGGATAAAGTGCTGGGTCTGGAATCAGCAAGACCTGAGTTCAGATCTTACCTTGGACATTTATTAGTGATATGACCCTGGGTAAGTCATTTAACCTTATTTGACTCAGTATCTTATCTGTAAAATGACCTGAAGAGGGAAATGGCAAGCCACTCCAGTATCTTTTCCAGGAAAACTCTTTTCTCCTTCCCCTTTCCTCTGCCTGAGATGAGAAGAAATCCAATATAGTTTATACATGTCCAATCGTGTAAAATATTCCCAAAATAATCATTTTACATATACATTTTTAAAAAAGGAAAGAAAAAGTGGCAGAGAGAGGAAAGAAAGAAAAAGAAAGGAAGAAAGAAAAAAAGAAAGGAAGGGAGGGAAGAAAGGAGGGAGGAAAAAAGGAAGGAAAGAAGAAAGAACAAATGTGTTTCAGTTCATATTCAGGCAATATCAGTTCAGTTTCTCTGGTGGCAGGCAGTATGTTTCATTATAAGTCCTTTGGGATCATCTTGGATCATTGTTAATACTGATATTAGCTAAGTCATTCAGAGTTCATCATTATGTAATATTGTTGTTACTATGCACACCATTCTCCTGGGCTTTTTTCAACTCATCAATTCACAGAAATCTCAGATTTTTCTGGTCATTCTGCTTGTCATTTCTTATAGCACAATAAAATCCATCACATACATATAATACAACTTGTTTAACCATTCTCTAATGGGACATCCTTTTAATTTCCAATTCTTACACTACACAAAATGAAATATTTTTTTACAAATTGGTCATTTTCCCATTTTTTTATGTCTTTGGAATAAAGACTTAGTAGTGGTATACACAGTTTTATAGACTTTTGGACATAGTTTCAAACTGTTCTCCAGAATGGTTAGATCAGTTTACAACTCTACTAACAGTGCATTGAGGTTCCAGTTCTTCCACATCCCTACAAATATTTGTCATTATCCTTTTCTGTTTTGTTTTCATTTGTCTTATAAGCCAATCTGATAGACATGAGGTGGTACTTCAGATCTGTTTTAATTTGCATTTCTCTTATCAATAGTGAAATAGCATATTATATGGTGATAAAGTTGATTTCTTTGTCTGAAAACTGCTTGTTCATATCCTTTGACCTTTGATCAATTGGGAAATGACTTGTATTTTTTTTTTCCTGAGGCAATTGGGGTTAAGTGTCTTGCTCAGGGTCACACAAAATTAAAAGGAAAGTAGAAGTGTCTAAGGTCAGATTTGAACTCAGGACTTCCTCACTTCAGGGTTGGTGCTTTATCCACTGCACCAATTCACTGCCTCTGACTTGTATTTTTTAAAATAAATTTGACTTAATTCTATATAGTTGAGAAATAAGACCTTTATCAGAGATACTTGTTGCAAAATTTTCCATCCATTTTTCTGCTTTCCTTTTAATTTTAGTTGCATTGATTTTGTTTGTGCAATCCCTTTTCAATTTTATATAATCAGAATTATCTATTTTACTTTTTATAATGTTCTCTATATTTTCTTGGGTTCTAAATTTTTTCCTTATCCATAGAACTGTGAGGTAGACTGTTCTTTGCTCTTTTATTTTGCTTATGATATCACACCTCAAGTCTAAATCATGTACTCATTTTGACCTTATCTTGGTATACATTGTGAGATATTGGTCTATACTAGTTTCTTCCAGTTTCCCCAGCAGTTTTTGAGAAATAATGAGTATGGATTTTTGGCTTTATCATTTATTAAATTACTCTGGTCATTTACTTTAATATAATATGCACCTAATCTATTCCATTGATCCACCACTCTCTTAGCCACTGCAAGTTACTACAGTTTGAGATACGATACACCTAGACTACCTTCACATTTTTTTCATTGATTGCATTTATATCTTTGACCTTTTGCTCTTCCAATTATTATTTTTTTCTAGCTCTGTGAAATAATTTTTGGTAATTTGACATAGCACTGAATAAATAGATTAATTTAGGTAGAATTGTCATTATTATACTGGCTCAGTGTACTCATTAGCAATTAACATTTTTCCAGTTGATTGTAACTGAATTTATTTGTGTGAAAAGTGTTTTGTAATTGTGTTCATATAGTTCCTGGGTTTGTCTTAACAGGCAGACTCCAAATATTGTCTAAAGTTATTTTAAATGGAATTTCTCTTTCTTATTGCTGAATTTTGTTGGCAATATGTAGAAATACTGATGAATATTACTGGGTTTATTTTATATCCTGCAATTTTTCTAAATCTATTAATTATTTTAAGTATTTTTAAAATTTATTCTCTAAGTTTACCATCATATTATCTGTAAAGAGTGATAGTTTTGTTTCCTCACTGCCTATTCTAATTCCTTCAATTCCTCTTTTCTTCTCTTATTACTATAGCTAACATTTCTAGTACAATATTAACTAATAGAGGTGAGAATGGGCATTCTTATTTCATCCCTGATCTTATTGGGAAGGCTTCTAGCTTACACCTATTACAGATAATGCTTGTCAATGGTTTTAGATAAATATTACTTATCATTTTAAGGAAAGCTCCCTGTATTCCTATGCTCACTAATATATATCTATATCTCTATATTTTAAAACAGGAATGGGTATTGTATTTTGTCAAAGACTTTTTTTGCATCTATTGAAGAGTCATACAATCTCCATTGGCTTTGTTATTGATTTTGACCTTTATTTCTACAGACACCTCCTTTTAGTGGAAGCTGGTGGGATATTAAATAGAGTAAGAGGCCTGAAGTCATGACGAACTAAATTAAAATGCAATCTCAGACATTTTCTAAATATGTGATTGTGAGCAAGTCTCTTCATCTCTGTTTACTTTTGTTTCCTCAACTGTAAAATGGGACAATAATGACAACTACCTCTCAGGGTTATTGTGAAAACCATATGAGATATTTCTAAATGCATAGAATTTGGCACAGAATAGGTGCTATATAAATGCTTGTTTCCTTCGCTTTCCCTACAAGAGCTAAAATTCAAAGCATTTGAATGTAGGCCTTTAAGTTTTTTCCCCAGCAGAAAATTTACAAAATCTATAGATTGGGCCTACTATAAATGAAGCTATCTAATCACATTTGGGGTCTACCCTATGGCACAGAAATTCTTTTATTCATCTCATAATGACTTTCTATCATATTGTTCTCAGTTGTGGTTCTATAAATGTATATGTTTAATTTAAGAGTTTCTTACATGAAATATAGGATATTAAATAAATAAACTTTTGAAACCTATGCAATTATATTTAATTCTAATATTTAAATCCTAAGGCACCTAGATGGGAGGAGGTAGTAAAAGGAAATTGAACTCTGAGACAGGAGATCTCTTTTCTAAATAACACTGTGACCTTAAGTAAGTCCACTTATCCCCTTTGGGCCTCATTTTTTTTTTTTTTAATCTGTTAAATGAGGGAGGTGGAGTAGATAATCTTTAAGGTTCTTTTAAGGTTAAATATTTTTGTGACACACAATATACTGGCTGTATTATTTGGAGCAAGACACTAAAATTTTCAAGTGCCCTGATGAATCCCAAAGTAAGTTGTTGAACAATGAACTTAGCTGTATCAGTTGCATTTTCTTTTATGGGAACTCCCCACAGTATAAATGAAATCATAGTTTTGAGACACTACAACTACCAATATAAAGACATCAAATATATACTGAATGAAAAATTATGATATGGGATAAGAATACCTAGTTATTTACTTCAAGAATTTCAATTCCCAACACCTATTTCAGATTATATTCATGCCATTGATTTAGAAGGCAGCGAGTTCTTTTGATGTAGACATTTCCCAGAATCAGTGGGACAGATTCAGGACAGCAGTCCCTTGGAATTCTTTGAAAATAGAAGAGGCAATTAGGGTTAGCAACATTTCGTTGAGGTCTTTTAATCCAATTCTTCTCTTCTGACTTCACTGAGGATAGTGGGATACCCATTGTCACAGAGAACACATAATCTTTTTAAGCCTCTAAAATGAGATAATTTTTTCTTACCATTGAGAATTTTCCTTTCAAAGGTTTACATAAATCACTCTAATTATTATAATTATTAGATAATTTTCACTATTAAATGCTGGGTAGACAGAGAAGGTGATTCTTTTTTTCATTGTCAAATGTTTAGTTTTCAATATACTTTCTAGTATTTGCTTGTCTTTCTTGAAGGGATTACTCTGTCCCTCTAAGACTAGTACCAGATTTTCATGAGAGCAAGTTTATCAAATTTGATGCTATGGCTATTTCTTTTCAGGATGATCTTGGGTTGATTTTCAATTTGTAGAAATCTTAATTTATAAAAACTTTCCATTAACATTTGTTTTCAAAGTGAGTCCATATCCTCAAAATATTTTCTTTGATTTACTTCATAGGAAAAAAAAAGAACTAGAACCACATAGTGAAGTGTTCTCTGACAACCTGGAAGAACAAATTCTGATTTTCTTTTATAGCTGTTTTTTCTTGCATAACAAGATTATTGGTGCACAATCCTGGAACTTCTGGCTATAAAAGATCCTGCAAGTTGTAACAAGTTTAGTTAAAAGACAGTATAATGAAGCAATCACACATAATTATGCTTAAAAATATTTTTCCTAATTGTAGATAATTATTCTAGGAACAACTCTATCATCTCTTATTCTGTTTATTCTATTGTACTTCCATATTGTGCTGAACTAAGTTTCATCTTATCTGCTGCATTATTCACTTTTAAGGTTGAGTGGAAATGTAAATAAATAATGTCTTATTTCCTAGGATTATATCCAATGTTTTCTACCTCAGATGACCTTGGTTTTCCATTCTCCTTTTTTTTTCTGTTCCATCATCTGAAGCTATGTTACTTCAGCAGAGAAAAGCTCAAAATTTCTGTATGAGAGCTCTAAATATGTGAACTTCACTTTATTCATGAGATCAAAGACAGTAATTCCTATTTCTAATAGTTTGAAGCAAGGGAGTCAAAGAGATAATAAGCTGATTTAAAAAACATTTTCAAATTGCATATCCTAATCTTCAACATTTATTAAGTGCTTACTATGAGCCAGGCACTGTACTAATTTGTACGCTGTCTCCTATGCTAGATTCTGAGCAACCCAAGAGCAAGGATTATATTTTAACTTTCTTTGTGTCCCTGATGTTAGCACAGTACCTGTAGTAGGCACTTACTACTAATTGATTTGAACACACAATAAAAGGCAAAAATAGACCTGGTCCTTGAGAAACACATATTCTAATGGGCGAGATATGTAAATAACCAGGTACATATAAGCTGTATACAGAATCAAATTCAAAGAAGGCATATGAAGTTTGGTGGGTTAGGAAACCCATGAGTGTTAACTAATGATTTGATATCAACCTTGTGGTTGATGGAGAGTAAGATTTTCTAGTGGAATTCTGCAGGGATCTGTTCTATTGAATATTTTACTCAGTATCATCAAACATGTGGCTCAGAGACCTGGATTCAAGAAGACTCATCTTCCTGAATTCAAATCTAGCCTTAGACATTTAAATCACTTAACCTCCTTGCCTCAGTTTCTTTTTCTGTAAAATGAACTGGAGATGGAAAAGAAAATGGTAAACCACTCCAGTGTCTCTGCCTAGAAAACCCCAAAAGGGGTCATGAAAACATAAGATACAACTGAGAAATGACTGAACAACATAGCAAAACAGGGAAAGTGAAGTCAGTGCCTGGGATAGATGATCTCTAGGGTCTCTTCTAACTTAGATTCTCAATACTAATTTAAAAACTAAATATGTAAGCACTAAATACTTAGTTAAATACTAAAAATACTAAATACTTGAGCATTACAAATACTAAATAGTTAAATACTAAACATTAAAAGCCTAAGTACTAAAAATGCTAAATAGTTAAATATTACAAATACTAAATATTTAAGTACTAAAAGTATTAAATACTAAATACTTAATAGTTAAAATGGTTGAAAATCTTCCAGATTGGCAGTTAACATGGGTTACCCGTGTGGGGCCAGAGTATCAAGGCCTTGGGACTAATATACCATCATGACTGTATAAGATTATCTTCATAAAGAAGCTGGGGCTTATTTTTATGAGAAGAGGGCAGCCACAGCTCTGCCAAATAGTCTGAAAGAACTTATCTGTGTAATTTATCAAAAAGTAGGAGAAAGCAGAGAGCTGAGAGAAAACAAGAGTAGAGATGGAAATCAGAACTGAGTACCAAAGCATTAAATCAGGAAGATGGGAAATAAGATGGGTCAAGAGACAAGTTCCAGAGCAGAAAGCTTACAGCCCTTTGTTGGACTCTTTTGAGAACATCTGTAGACTTTAGCTTGGGATGCCAAAGCTAGCCCAGCTTCCCCCAGAAGTCTACATATATGGGGTGTGTCCTCTACTCATTTTGATTTCCTAAATGGATGGCCATTGTATCAGGGCTATTCATAGACACCTGAATGAAGGCTTAGGTAGAATGTTTATCTAATTTTCAGGTGAAAAAGCTGGGAAGAATAGTAAATATTTTAGATGGGAGAACTGAATCCAGAGAGACACCAACAGGCTGGGACAGTGAAAAATTAATAAGATGCAATGAAATAAGAATTAATGGCATTTTCTTCACTTAGGTTCAATTATCAGCAGAAGTTTCAATACAAGGGGGTGTGTCTGAGTGATCTTGACTTAGGTGTTTTAGTGAATTGTCAGCTAAATCCAAATCAACAATGGGATGTGGCAGCCCTTCCAAAAATGAATGTAATCTAGGCCTCTAGGTAACATGGTAGCTAGAGGGTTGGACCTGAGGACCTGAGTTCAAATACTGCCTGAACTATTTAACTGTGTAACTCTGGGGAAGTCACTTAACCTCTCTCAGCCTCAATTTCTTCATCTGTAAAATGAGATAATAGCACCTATCTTAGAGGGTTATGGTGAAGATCAATTGTGGAAAGCATTTTTACAAACCTTAAAGTACTATATTAACACTAGTTATTATCATCTTTTAAAAATATTTATTTATTTGAAACTAAATATAAAATAAGAAAAAGCAAAATAGAAAAAGAAAGACAGAAAAGGAAAATTAAAAAACAAAACGAAATGTCATCTCACTAGAATATCAGGAAGTATTCAAAATATGTAATAATAAATTTCCTTTTCAAGAAAACATATATAATAATAGAAGAAATTATATTCATGACTTCCATCTTTTCTTTGCTTCCTTGTAAGTTATTCTTTTGTTCTCCACTGGGCAATTTTTTTTTTTACTTTATTCTTTTCTTCATCTTTCGTCCCCCCTACCTCCTCTAAGCAGTCTCCTGTGAAGCACAGATATATTTAAATATACATACAAACACATACACATACATATACATATATATTGACAGCCACCTACCCAGCCACTCATACATATATCAATACACACACATACATATACCTACATGCATACATATGACATGTAAAGATTCATTTGCACATATGTATGAATCTAAAACAATATTAATATGAATGACATACAGATTCATTTGTATGTATATAAACAGGCATCTAAAATAATATTAATATGGCTGAATATGAATATGATTGAATATTTAAATTTGACTTTATCTGAGGTCAATGATTATTAGCCATCCTTTTTTTTTGTTGTTGTTTCTAATAAATTCTACTTTATTGTAGTATTTGTGTATATCTTTTCTTTCCTATCCCTGCTAACTTTCTTACTTTAATTCTAGTCTTTAATTTGCCTTGCTATTATACAATCTTCCTCCACCCATGAATCCTTTTCTTATCTTATTCTCCTACCCTTCCTTCCCTCTTCATCCCATTCTCATTACATTTAAACAACTTTCTATATCCCACTTTATCCTATGCCACCTTTTTTCCCTTTATCCATTTCCTATTAATCTACACACCTTGTTCCACTACTACTCTACCCACTCTTCAATACCTCACCTTATCCTTTATCCCTTGCCCATTAATCTACATGTCTTGTCCCACTGCCTTAAATCTACACTTCCTTCTACATTCTACCTTAATCTATTCCTTTCCCAGTTATTTCTTTATAGATTCTGGAGGGTGCTAAACTCTTCATGGAATATATAGGTGGTGTTCCCTATTTAACCCATTCAGAACTACCAGCCCTACTCCCCTCTCTAATGCTTCTCTTGTCTATTCTTCCTCTCTATCTCATTCATATAACATAATTACTATTTTTACCTTTTCTTAGACAGAAAAGGTAAAATACAGTTTTACTTCTTAGAGTCCGATCATATTCAACTTTGCCCTAATCTTTCTTTTGAGCTACCCAATTACTGGTGTCAATATTAAACATATGATATGTATTCCCATACAAAAACATAATTTATTCATGTTAAGTCCCTTGAAATTAATCTTTTATGTTGGCTCTTATATGTTCATTTTCTATTCAGTTCTGATTTGGTTGAGACAAAATCCTAGAAATCTGCAATTTTGTTAAATGCCCTCCCCCTTTTTTCATTCACTATTATGGCTACTTTTGCTGGATGTGATATTTTTGGATGCAGACCTACTTTTTTTGATTGCTGATATATTTTATCCCAAGAACTGTAGTCTTTTATTGTACCTGCTGATAAATCCTATACAATTTTAATTGTAGTTCCAGCATATTTGAATTATTTTGTTTGTTTCTTGCAAAATTTTCTCTTTGATATAAGGATTTTGAAATTTAGCAATAATATTCCTATTTATTTTCCATGCACTATCTCTTTGAGGTGAATATTTTCTAGTTTTACTTTTCCCTTGTGTTCTATAATTCTAGGACAATTTTCTTGGATTATTTCTTGAGTTATTGTGACAAAGTTCTTTTTTTTTGGTCATAGCTTTCAAGTAATACAATTATCCTTATATTTTTTTCTTCTTAATCTATTCTCCAGATCTATTGCTTTCTTATGTTTCACATTCTGTTCTGTTATTTTTTTTTCAATTTTTAATATTTTGTTGTTATTTCTTGGTCTCTTATAGCTTCACTGGCTTCCCCCTTGCCCAATCCTAATTTTCAAAGAATTTTCTTCTTTAAGAGTCTATATCTCTGGCTAAGATGACAGGAAAAGATAATGACGAATGTTAGAGGGGATGTGGGAAAACTGAGACACTGATACATTGTTGGTGGAACTGTGAACGGATCCAACCATTCTGAAGAGTAATTTGGAGCTATGCTCAAAAAGTTATCAAACTGTGCATACTCTTTGACCCAGAAGTGTTTCTTTTGGGCTTATATCCCAAAGAGATCTTAAAGGAAGGAAAGGGACCCACATGTGCAAGAATGTTTGTGGCAGCCCTTTTTGTAGTGGCTAGAAACTGGAAACTGAAAGGATGCCCATCAATTGGAGAGTGACTGAATAAATTATGGTATATGAATGTTATGGAATATTATTGTTCTGTAAGAAGCAACCAGCAGGATGATTTTAGAGAGGCCTGGAGATACTTGCATGGACTGATGCTGAGTGAAATGAGCAGAACCAGGAGATCATTATACACAGCAACAACAATACTATATGACGATCAATTCTGATGGACATGGCTCTCTTCAACAATGAAATGTTTCAAACCAGTTTCAATTGTTCAGTGAAGAAAGCCATGAAATGTGGACCACAACATAACATTTTCATGCTCTCTATTGATATTTGCTTGCATTGTGTTTCCTTTCTCTGATTTTTTTTTCTTGTAGATCCGACTTTTCTTGCACAGCAAGATAACTGTAAAAATATGTACACATATTCGATTTGGCAAGTATTTTAACATAATTAACATGTAATAGACTTCCTGCCATCTAGGGGAAGGGTGGGGACTAGGGAGGAAAAATTTGTAATGGAAAG
>JAJPUD010000566.1:198230-234973 GCA_023553655.1 Myrmecobius fasciatus | reverse complement strand
TTTTTTTTTTTTAAATAAAAAGTGATAGTGTAAACACCTCAAAATCTAGGGTTGGGGGGATGGTGTCTCTAGCTTTATTTCATCTCTCTCTTCTGAGCTGGAACCCCAAACCAAAAGCTCCATTCTTCAAGTGCCCCCAACCAGCAGCATCCCTGTCCCACTGCTTTTGTACTCACCAGGTATGCTGGTTTTTTCTCTCCCAGGGCTGTAGCTCAGCTGCACAGCTGGGCCTGGCATTCCCCATCAGAAGAGGATCCCTCAGTCTTCCTGGACTCAGACTCTGAACTTCCCTAGCTGTCTGCAAGGTAAACATTCCTATGCATCAGGCTGAGCTCCTCCTGAATCCAGCTAGCCCCAGAGCTCTTAACTTGCTGTTTTTGTGGAGCTAACCTGGAGGAACTCCTGTGCTAGATTTTTCTGTTTTTTTGTTTTGTTTTGGTTTGGTTTTTTGGTTGTTCCAGGAGAACCCCTGTTCTGCCTCACATATTCTTTGTTTTTCACTGGTCTGTATTTACTCTGAGGTGCAAATTTGTTATTTTTGGCAAAATCTAGAGAGACTGAAATTTTCTTACCTATTCTGCCATCTTCCCAGTATCTTCTTAGTTATTATTATCTTAATAAAAATACATAACATCCAAAATGAAAGAAAGCATAGTCCTGTTTTACTATGCTTTTTTCAGATCATATGTGAAGTCATATATTCAGTTCTTGATGGCAATTTTAGAAACAACATTAGTAAATTGGAGTATGCTCAAAGGAAATTGATTAGGGTAGAGAGTTTATTGAAAACTATGCCCTAAGAAAACTGGAACACTAATGTGTTGTTGGTAGAATTGTGAACTAATCTAGCCATTCTGGAGAGCAATTTGGAATTATCCCCAAAGAGCTATAAAATTGTGAATACCTTTTGATCCAGCAGTGTCTCTACTGAGTCTGTATTCCAAAAAAATCATAAAAGGGAAAAGCACCCCATATGTGCAAAAATGTTTGTAGCAGCCCTTTTTGTAGTGGCAAAGAATTGGAAATTGAGTGCATGTCCATCAATTGAGGAATAGTTAAATAAGCTATGGTATAAGAATCTAATGGAATATTATTGTTCTATAAGAAATGATAAGCAGGCTGATTTCAGAAAGTCTTGGAAAGACTTACATGAACTAATGCAAAGTGAAGTGAACTGAACTAGAAAAACACCATACACAGTAACAGCAAGATTATATGATGATCCACAATGATAGACAGCTTTTCTCAGCAATACAGTGATCCAAGAAGACAATAACAATAGATGTAGGATAGAAAATTCCATCTGCATTCAGAGAAAGAACTATGGAGACTGAATATGGATCAAAGCATATTATTTTCTCTTTTTTGTTTTCTTTTTTTCTCATGGTTTTTTCCTTTTGTTCTGATTTTTCTTTCCCAATATGACTAATATGCAAATATATTTAAAATGATTATAATCTATAACCTATATCTGATTGTTTGCTGTCTTGGGGAAGGGGAGGTAAGAGAGAGAAAGAGAAAAAAAAATTTGAAACTCAAAATCTTCCAAAAATGAAAATTAGAAACTATCTTTGCATATAATTGGAAAAATAAAATATGGTTGAAATTTAAAAAAAAAAAGGAAAAAGAAAACCATGCCCTGAGACAAAACTTTTTAAACTGTGGGTTGTGACCCCATATGGGGTTGTGAAACTGAATGTGGGGAGTTGTGAAATTTATTATCACTAAACATTTTATTTGTATACCTATTTTATATATATCCACATACCCGGGGTTGTATACAAATGTCTAGGATGAAAAAGGGTCACGAATAGAAAAAAGTTTAAGAAACTCTCCTGTAAGATTATTAGTTGAAGTTAAAGATGCTTACGACAAAAGAAGATGTGGGGCATGATCCCTATCTTCATTCTATTTAAGGGGTTGCCATGCAAAAAAAGTGATTAGGCTTGTTGTATTTGCTTCTGGGAGTAGAAGTAAGATGATGAGATAAAAGTTATAGGGAGCAAAATAGCAGCTCCACAGAAAGAAAAATTTACTTACAATTCTAGTTGTATAAAATAGAATGAACTTCCTTGAGAAGTAGTGAATTGATTTTCACTGAAAGTCATCAAATAGAACCATCATTTATCAGTAATATAGCTTTTTTCTTCAGGAACAGGTTAAAATAGGTGACCTTTAAAATTTTTTTTTTTTTTTTTTTTACTGAGAACTTTAAAAAACCTGATAGCTTTTGTTTTTACATCTTACTTCCTGATCCTTTACTCTCATCCTTTATAATAATATATGAAGAAAAGAAGATATAACAACAAAAGATTTTACCCTCTAAAGTCTCTTATATCTTAAGAGTCCAACTATATAGTGTAATACTGTTATTTGAATAAGCCATTTGGTGGGGAGTCAAAGAACTGAGGTTCTTATCCTAGCTCTGGCACTAACTGGGTGAACTGGGGGCATATTTGGAGTGTCCCATCAGCTGTTTTATTAAAAGTATTAAAGCTTAATACTGAACTAAGACTTTTAAGAAACATTGAATAACTTTTAAAAGCTTGTAAAATGCTTAACATATACAATCTTATTTAAGCCTCACAATTTTTAAGGGTCCTACCAGGTCTATTATTCTATGCAATGAAATATAAGGTTTTTGTTAATGTCCAGTTCATTTAATGCTTCAATACTCATTTAATAGTTCAATACTTAATGTTATTGATATTGGCATTTCTTACATGATCACCAATTATAATCCAACTATCTCTTTTCAGGCTGTATGATTTTTGCCCATTAAGTCTCTATTGAAATTTTATTGTCTTTTCTGTTTTTTTTTCTGTTAATCTGTCCATTTTTTCTATCTTTGGACAAACATGTTTTGTTAGAATACTGACTGTACATTAATTTTTACAGACAATATAAAATTTGTTTTAGCATACAAAGTTTATTTTTTCATCACTCTTTCTCTGTCACCATGTAAGAAAAGGGAGTAACACAGATCTGAGGTCCATTTTAAATTAGTTGAATCTGTCAAATTTATAGCCTTTGGGAACTAGACTAATCTCTATATCACCATTAGGTTTCACAACAGGACTTTGGGGGAGATGTTTTACCTTATTTCCATTTATACTCTGACAGGAGTGAAATATAGGATAGAGATGGAAGATTATACGGAACCAGGCATTTTCTAGTAGAGAAATTCTAAAAAGAGGAATTATTCTCAAGGGGCAATGCCATAGGACTTCTCTTCTAAACCATGGCTCCAACATTCTTCATGGCCAGGTATCAAAAACATTCTTACTTCTTTTTACATAGTTACTTGTGGATTATTAATGGTCTTTGTCCTAAAACTGTGGCATATTTTGATCAGAAGGGTGAGTTAAGTTTGTTCATGTATTATTTTTTATTATTCCTAGATTCAGTGTGACTGTTATGGTAAAAAGCCTTTTCATCTCAGTTCCTGAGTCCTCTAATGCAATCTTGTTTTTCCTTGCTAGGACATTCAAGAGACACACAGATTCAATTCCAAAGTCATTTAATTAACATATGAAGCCATTCAACTGACAAAGAAGTATTTACCTTTTAATATTTCTTTCAATTCTTGTGTTTATATGTCAAAATTTCTCTATAGCTCTGATCTTTTCATTCAGAATGTTTGAGGATTCTCTTTTTCTTTAAAGATCCCTTTTTTCCTATTCGGTAGGATAAATTCAATTTTTCTGTGTAAGTTATTCATAATTTTTTTCTTTCAAATAACTTTTTTCCAAGTTCTTAGTTTCTTTAACGTCTTGCCTATAAAATCTTGGGTGATACTGACTATGACTCTTCAATACATGAATTCTTTCTGGCTTGAAGAGAAAAAACTACTTGCTGAAGGAAAAGATGTCCAAAGTGCCTTGTTTCCCAGTAGTTAATTAACATGTGACTATATGAAAAATCTGAGTTTGATAACTATAAAATCCTAGTAAGTACAACTTTTTATAACTAAGATTATTTATTGCCCATCTGTAGCAAATCTAACAAAAATTAAACTTTAGTTTCTCATCCTAATTTAGAGGTGAGTCACTTAATTTAAGGAGACTGCTTTTGAATAAGCAAAGGGAAAAAAGAATTGATACTAGCAGCTGAATGAAGGAGGAATAAATTTGGATTTTATAGCTCAATTGATTGATAGGTATTACCCCCCTGGAATTCCCTATTTCTTCAAAGTGCCTCAGCCAGGCTTTTTTTCAAGGGTCAAAATAATGATTCCACAATTAGGATTTGTGAACTAGGAACAAAGAACATTTCTTGCATTCATATCAAAGAAGTAAAAACAAGGATATCTGATACTTATTGGTTTCCCCTTCCCAGCCCACCCCCCAAATTTTGGATGTTTGTAGATAAAGTTTAGGCCACTGATTTTTGTTACTGCCTCTTTTCTTGGATTGCATTTCCCATCTTCAGGTGTATTTACCCTTAGCCCATTTCTATTTTTTTTAATGTGTATACATATTTATACAGTTATCTTGCTGTACAAGAAAAATCAGATCTACAAGAAAAAAAATCTGAGAAGGGAAACAATGCAAGCAAACATCAATAGAGAGCATGAAAATGTTATGTTGTGGTCCACACTCAGATCGCCCAGGCCTCTCTCTGGGTGTATATGACTTTCTTCATCACCGAACAACTGGAACTGGTTTGAAACATCTCATTGTTGAAGAGAACCATGTCCATCAGAACTGGTCATCATATAGTCTTGTTGCTGTGTATAATGATCTCCTGGTTCTGCTCATTTCACTTAGAGCCCATATCTATTTTTAAAATTCTTGTTTTATATTACTTACTAATTGCAGTTCTTGCTTGGTATTGTTATCATGTCCAGTGCTCATGCATCTTATAAATATAATCTTTCCCTTTGAATGATGTTGAGAGAATTAGTCCTGGGGACATTCACTATACTTAAAATAAAAATATCCTTTTTCTCTGCAATAAATTTGTTGTTCTAATAGCATAAAATTTTCATGTGGAAAATAATCAGAAAATATTATCTTAAGAATGCTACCCCTGCACTGAAAAATTACTTGGAGAGTATGTTCATGGAAAGATACAAAATAAGCTCAGAGGGCTGTCATTCAGTCTTTGGTTTTCTTTTAACCTCTCTAAAGTTAAGTAGTTCACCTCTAGTAGATTGGCATAGTATGGTTTAAAGAGAGGCTCAAGAGTCAAAGAAAAGAGCTAAAAAAAAAAGGGGGGAAAAAACTTCACACACAAAAAACTTACCAGAAATTTCTGAGGCATTAAATAATACATATGCACAAACTAGATATTCATTTGAAGATTGGTCAAGTAGCCCTCATTTTCAGAGCAAGGAGTTAGAAATCTTTTTACTTTTAATCTGACAAAAAATAATGAAGCCCCTTTGGAAAGCTATGTTTGTAGGTCCAAAATTTAATCTTGTGGCACTGTTATTATTTTATTTGGGGACTAATTAAACTTAGTATGGTCAATCATATCTTCTTCCTCCCTCCCCTTCCTTCCCCTTTTTTCTTACTAGAGAAAAGGTTCTTTGTTCACAAATCCTAGCTGTGGAATCCTTATTTTGACCCTTGAAAAAAGCCTGGCTGAGCCACTTTGAAGAAATAGAGAATTCCAGGGAGGTAATACCTATCAATCAATTGAGCTATAAAATCCAGATTTCTTCCTCCTTCAGTCAGCTGCTAGTATCAATTCTTTTTTCCCTTTGCTTGTTCAAAAGCTCAAAAGCAGTCTCCTTAAATTAAGTGGCTCACCTCTAAATTAGGATGAGAAACTAAAATTTAATTTTTGTTAGATTTGCTACAGATGGGCAATAAATAATCTTAGTTATAAAAAGTTGTACTTACTAGGATTTTATAGTTATCAAACTCAGATTTTTCATATAGTCACATGTTAATTAACTACTGGGAAACAAGGCACTTTGGACATCTTTTCCTTCAGCAAGTAGTTTTTTCTCTTCAAGCCAGAAAGAATTCATGTGTTGAAAAGTCATAATCACTATCACCCAAGATTTTATAGGCAAGATGTTTAAGAAATTAAGAACTTGGAAAAAAGTTATTTGAAAGAAAAAAATTATGAATAATGTATACAGAAAAATTGAATTTAATCCTACCGAGTAGGAAAAAAGGGATCTTTAAAGAAAAAGAGGATCCTCATACATTCTGAAGGAAAAGATCAGAGCTACAGAGAAATTTTGATATATAAACACAAGAATTGAAAGAAATATTAAAAGGTAAATATAAATAAGCAATTATAGGGAACTAAGCAAGGATAAACTGTATACATTTTTTTTGGGGAACAGGATACTTGTATCCTATTAGAACTCTATCATCATCAAAGAAGAAGTCTAATTAGATAGGAGTCTTGGGAGTAATTCTATCAAAGATCATAAAAGAAGAATGCATAGGAAGAAGAATACATTAATGGGGGAAAGTAGAGGAAGAATGGGGAAATTATTGCATATATTACTCTCATTTGAACTTGTTGAATTTCAGTTGGATACAGAAATACATTTCACTCAAACATATTCTCCCTGGGTTACCTTATATGCAATGCATTCCTAGTTAAGTGATGATGAAATTTCGATCTTAAATACTGGTCCACAAATCTAAACCTTATTTTCTGAATTTAAATCCCTTTCTCTGATTCTTCTTCACTAAATCATTTCATATTTTGCTCATCTACTCTTGCCTTCTAAATCTTCTGCTTTAATTTAGTGATATGAAAGAACATACCAATATCCTGGCATCCTTGCCCCTGTACAGTCTTTACTGCTCTGTTCAGGACTTCATAATCCTTAGTCATAGATTCTTTGTAATGATGTGAGAAGTTCCTCATATAAATTTTACTCAAAGTGGTAATGGGGGGTGACAGGAAAATCTGGTATCATCCCCAAAAAATGTTCCAGGAAGAAAGTTCCCACTGTATCCTATGAAATGTTCCTGATCCAACTCCATATATGTATCCCTTTAGGTCCTACTACAGATAAACATTTTAAATATTTACAAATATGTTGTAGAATGAAAAGTGCTTTTCAGTGCTTTTCACTTACTTTTTAAAATTAATTCATTTAAACATATAAGTAATTATTATCTCCTAATTTTTCTTTTCAACCTTTCAATGAGTTTTTCCCCCCATTTTTACACTTTCATTTTTACATAAAACTCTCCATGTGTTTTGTTTTTACATGACAATCACAGGTAACTTGCTTTATTGCTTTCATTTTTACATGTTCAAACAATATATTGTTTTATTTATATGTTAAAACATAGATTACTTCCTTAGTGAGAGGTCTCTTGTAACACATTTAAGTAAAATGTAAATTTTAAGTAAAATTTAAGTAAAACATTAAAGTAAAATGAACAATGCAGTAATTTTATCTAAAAGTTCATAAAGCATTTCACATCTGTAGAAGGCCCCTCTATATTTTAAAAAATCAAGAGAAACCGATTTTATTTCCCTCTCACGCTCCACTCTATAAAAAAGAGCAACTTTCTTCTAACAAATATGTATGGTAAAGCAAAAAAAAATTTCTTCCAGGGGCTATGTACAAATATATATATATATATATATATATATATATATGTATATATGTATGTCATATGTATATGCATGTAAATATATGTGTATCTATGTATATGTATACATAAACGCATGCATGCACATATATACATACAGATACAGATACAAACACATAAATCTATATGCAAAATTTTATTGGTTTTACATCATTTACAGTTTTACCACACTGTAGTGGTTTGCCCTTTCCTTCTTCAGTTAATATTTTACAAATGAGAAACTAAGGCAAATAGTGTTAAATAACTCAGATAGGATCAAACAGTTAAGTATCTAAGGCTAGATTTAAATTCATGAAGATGAGTCTTCTTGACTAGAGGTCTAGCACTCAATTCATTGTACCACCTAATTGATGTATATATATAATCCTGGACCTTAAATGCCTATATGTCAGACATCCCAGTCTGCTTGTGTTACTCCATACACTAGTAAGTATATGGAAAAGAAAGAGATTGGAAATAAAAAAGATGAACAATTTCTTTATAATAGTTTATCAGACAATCTGTTTATATCATTCCATCTATTTTTGTAACACCTACCAGGTGGTACTTTCAAAGTTTGCTTTAGTCTATTTTCATATAAATAGCAAAGATAAATAGATTTTGACTGTGGTAATAAAAAATGATGTGAATAGATCAATCAGCTTAATTTCACTGATTTTATATTTCTTCCACAATATGCTATCCTTGCTTTGATATTCATGAAGTCTTGCTTGTTGGACAGCAAATGCTTTAATAGCTATAATTAGATAACAAAAGCTGATGTAATCTACATACAACCTGTTCAGACTTATCAAACCAAACTAGCTTCTTATTTTTTAATGTCCAATACCTCTGTTTTTTACCTCCAATTAGAGCTATAGTATACAGAGACGAATTAAAACCACATTTTAACTGTTTGAGGCAGATTGTCTCATTTGAAGATGAACTTTTCTCTATTTCTTCCAGTCTCAGTTATTTGTTCTTTTATGGTGACATCACAAAATGAAAGATGAAAAAAAAACTTGACCATATAGCAGACTAAATCCAACAGTTTCTTGTTGGCTGAGTATAATCAGGTCATGAGAAACCATTTTTTGTTTGGTTGTGCAAACGCTGGTTTGCTTTCTTTGGAAATTGTTGAAGGTAGCAAAGACAAATATCTATCTAAGATTATTGTAACTGTCTAGATGCTTTTGGTAATCTACAGGTTTCAACAGATAAGACTAATTAACTTGAAAATATTAAAGAAAATATAAAAGAAACATTAAAGAAAATATTTGGCATACAAGAGAAAGCATGAGGCTTCCATGAAGAGATAAGGATGTAACTTGAATAAGAGGGCAAAGGTTATGTCCACAACTCAGCCAGCACCAGGAAATCAGGGCCTCAGGTGAGATGAACTATCACTTCAGGAGTGTGCTGGTAAATAGTTAACAAAGGCCATCGAACCTAGATGGTTCCAGAGGAGAAAGTGAGGCAGGTGACCTTGCACAGTCCTCATTCACTAAAATACAATTCACTTACATGTCATGGCATCCTCTCCCTGTTGTCATGGTTTTCTTTGAGAATGAAAGGCAAACAACAACAAATGACCAAGAGAAAAAAATAAAAGGACATTGAATACACTTTTGGAATAATTCTCCATTATTAACATTTTTACATCACTTTCTTTATACAATCAACATAACAATAAGTCAATTTCTAGATGATTTTTATAGCTTTGCTGATTTCCAAGTTGTGAATACTCACACAATTGGCCTTTTGAGAACTAATTTGAGCTGACTCCAGCATGTCCCTATTTATAGGCTACTACAAATGGAAGAAGGGAGCTTTTTGGCCACAATTTTATTCTATGACAAGTACCTTTGACCTTATAAAAAGGAAGCAGATGGTCATTGACTGGAAACTAGATGTTTTCAGCATAAAATATTTCATATGTGGAGGTTACAAAAATGTCAGTGTAGGTGTTGGGGAGAGTACTAAGCAGTAGGAAAGGGACAGGTCTAGAAAAAGATGGTCTGTCACAAGAAAAGGTGAGTCTGCCCCATCCCCTATCCAAAGGAGACATCTGTTCCTATTATAGTGATTTCGATATGGTCTTGTCCAGAAGTAAGAGTTTAGAGTATGTGAACAGTGGCAAGAATGTATATTATTTTAACTTCTTTCTCTTGCTTTACTAAGTACTATCCATGTTTAACATGCGATATCAGTCCCTCCAAAGACTAACACAGATTACTATCAGCCCATGTGACAAATGAATAACTTTTTTAGTCTTGTGCTAAGTGTGGAGCAGTGGAAAGGACTCTGGACTGCCAGGAAGCCACAGTTCTAAACAGGACTTTGGCACTAACTAGCTACTTTTAGTCTCAGTTTCTTTATTTATCAAACAAGTGGATTAGCTCTCAAAGGTCCCTTCTAACTTTAAAATCCTATAATTCTATGAAATAGAAAAAGAATCTCAGAAATATTTACTCAGACATAGGCAGGTGGTACAGTGATAGAGACCTGGGTCTGGAGTCAGGATAACTTGAGTTCATATTGTGATGCTGGGCAAGTCTGTCTGCCTCAATAATAATAGTGCCTATCTTCCAGAGTTGTTGTGAAGTTTAAATAAGATATTATTTATAAAGGGCTTAGCACAGTGCTTGATACATAGTAGATATTTAATAAATATTGTTGCCTTCATTCCTTCTTTCCTTCTGATGCCAGATAAATAACTGGTATTAGAAACCTAAGTACATGGTTTAATAAGTATTGCTTAGTGGGAAGAAGGATGAATTTAGAATCAGGGTTTGAATTCTAAATCTTCCACTTACTATCTGTGTGATCTTGGGTTAATTATCATCTCTGGATCTCAGTTTTTATCACCTGGATGATGAATTCATTGTAAATGACCTGTAAATTTTCTTCTAGCTCCAAATTTATGATTCTATGCTCCTTTGGATTCATGACTCTACTTACTATCATGGCATATACTTGGTTCTTCTCTATCAACTTATTTTCCTTAGTGTATAAAGCTGAAAACTCTGTTGATCTTTGTTGAATGAATGAATACTAATCTCTGATATGATAGTAATAGTGCCAATCAGTTTATGTAAAGTACATAGATTATTCAGTCTGCTACATTAAAACTAAGAATTTTAACCCTGGATCAGCATTTGTTTTCAATACTTAAAAAAAAATTATCTTTCTCTACCAGCTTGTACTTTCTAAGTCATAATCATGCATAATTCTAGGGACATTAATGCTTAATTGTTGTTTAATCATTTTTGAATTTTTTTTTTTTTTTTGCTTTAGCCCATCAATGTCAAGGGGAAATTTATAGGACAAAAAACAAAAAAACTCAGTGATCTCAATTGTAAATTATACCAAGTTTTACTTATGGAAGTACTTGCTAAATCTTCTTTTGCAGGTAATTTAATGGCATTTCATTGTATTTGGATCACATATAATGCCAGGACCTAGTGAACTATGGGCAATGAGGTTTAAACAATCACATTTGCAACTGGACTGAATCTATTACACATTTTGGAATAAGTTTTACCCCTTCTCCACAATTACATGATAATGGATCCGAAGATACTGTGACATTGTAGTGGGTCAGTTCTTAGGCCTAGTCACCTTGATTAGGGAAGATACAATAAAACTCATATATTACTGTAATCACTATTCTTTCAAACAAAAGACTTGGTTTGACTTGTCACTGTTAGCTGAGATGGTGTGATGCTGATAATAACGAACTCTTATACTAACAATTACAGAACACTCCAAGGAGTTCACTTTTAATTTAAACACAAGCTAAATGTACCATTAAAAAGCTAAGTTACTGACATCATTGCTAACTCATCTGAGGTTCATTGCTTTCCAAATTTGTCCTTCAAATTGAACTGATAGTTACTGTACCCTATAATGGATCTTTGTAGATTTTCTGGGGAAATAACCTTATAGATTTCATAATTACTGTGAGAACAATCATTTACTGATAATAATCTTTCCATCTCTGAACAAATTTTTCTTTGACAATTTTGAAATAAATTTTGGGTAATAGATTTTAAGAATTAATAAAGTAATAAAATTTAGAAATAAACATAAAATTTGCTAAATGTTTAACAACTAGCACTCCAAAGAAAATCCCAAACTCACATGTTTACACAAAATTTGTTCAGCATTATTAACATTTTTATCACTTTTTAAAGCCTAGACAATCAGCAAAATAATAAATCAAGTCTTGACTTGTGGTGTTTGCTAATTTCAGAGATATAAATGTTGACATTGAAAACTTAACAATTGGTGTGAGCTGATTACAACACATTCCTGAATTTTTGTTTTCCAGTGCTTTTGAGCACAGTAGTTATAGAAAATACATGATCAGATAGTCAAGACAATAGAGTCACAGAATATGTTATTTGGGAGAGATATCAGAGTCCATTTATTCATTATTTCCTCTATGGTATCTCCCTAAAGTGGCCATTCAGCCTTCACTCAGAGCTCTCTAGTAGATAAACCGAATTTCCTGAATTAGCCCATTCCACCTTTCATTTGTCGTCTTCTAAAGCCACCCTATCTTGCACATCTACCTATACACACATATAAACACACATATATACACAATGTAATATATATAGTGTGTGTGCATCTACATATGTGTATGTTTATATTTGTGTGTGTGTGCATAGCTTTGTTTAAACTTTGAGTAAGAAAATGAGTTCAAATACATCCTTTGATATTTACCAGCTCTGTGACCTTGCAAAAGTCATTTAATTTCTGAGTTTTTTCATTTGAAAAATGAAGGATTGGACTCAATAAACTCTAAGGACCCTTCCAGCATAACTCTATGATCCTATGACTCCAGGACATTCCATTTGTGAAGCTGATTTTTTAATCTAAACTTTATACTTAATATTGATCTATTAAATTTCACTTTATTAGATTTAGCCAATTATTTTAGTTCAGAAAAAGTTTTTTGGATTCATCATGCTGCTGTTCTTCCCTGATTTACATCTAGTAAGCATTCCTTTACTGAAGTCTGATAGAAAATATTACATGGAACCATAGGAGATTCCTGTGACATACCATCCTTTAAAGTTGATATTGAACCATTAATGCCTACTCTTTGGGTCCAGCTATTAAATCAGCTAACTGTTCAGTCATCTAGTTTACATTCTTCTGTCTTGTTCATAAAGAGACTTTTTATCAAGTGCTGAAATCTTAGTAAGTTCTGTGTATAGTAATGGATGACTAATAACTTTGTCAAAAAAGGGAATAAGATTTATTTTTTTCAAAAACTATTTGTTCTTGATGTAGTTATCCTAGCTCTTTGTGAGCAATGGTTCCCTTTTTAGAGATCAGTAGTAAAAACAATCTATCTGTCCCATTTTAATTGAGAAAGAAAATAACAAGAAATCACAAATAAAGCCTGTTAATTCGGCACAAATGCATCAATTCTTCAAGATAATCTAGGAAAAATAGACTTGGTAAAGTTATAGGACTTTAATATAATATAAATAAGAATTAATTAATAATAATATAAATAGTAAATGATAAAGTATGATTGACAAAAGCCAATGTGTTCAAAATAAAGTGTGGAAAATTCTTTTTTTCCCCTCACTTTTGTTCAAGGACTTTGTATTTAGATTAAAGAGACAAGATAAAACATAAAGATAGTAGGAATGGACAGAGACCATATTCAAGAAAAAAAAAGTGTCATATAATCTATGAAGATAGTGAGTACTTGGAGAAAAGCCTGAAGGTATTTGAATGGAAAGCTATAGCAACTCTGTAACATTAAGTGCTCATAATACATGAATGAAAAAAAGGAGAAATGGATTTTGCATTGTAGCAATTTGTTGAAAGAAACTTCCTTATAAGGTCTGTATATTTTAGATATTAGTTCCTCTGTCATACTGACAAAGCAAGGCTAACATGCATTATTCTGCCAATTCTAAAAGGTTGACTCAAGCTGATACTGAGCCCCACCTTAGAAATTATTTGCTTTTGAGCAAGCGCTCTACTTATCTCCCTCTTAAAGATCTGGAACACACCTGCACCTTTATTGAAGTAGTGGTTCATTTTTGCTTCATTTAAAAATTCAAAATGTGGGTGAATTTCTAGTTATTTTGACTAGCACATTAGTAAGTCCTGATAAGTATCTTGCCTTTGCTTTCTGGTACTGTGAGACAGGCTCTTACTAATCACTTACTACCCCAAGTGTTTCTTGCCACAAAGGGCAAAGAGTAAGTTTCCCTGATGGTCAGACTTCTCTTTCAGGTAGAACAAAACACACATGCGGAGAAGAAAGAGGTCAGATCCATTTCAACTTTCAATGTTTGTCTTTACAGTCACAGTACTGTTATTGTATTAGATAGAGGAGGTAAAGTAGCTCTCCAATGATTACCAGAAGTAGATCAGAGAAAGGTGAACCGAAAGTTCTTTAAGTCTCATTAATTTCTGGGCAGCTAGTTGGCACTGTGGATAGAGCATCAGCCATTAAGTCAGGAAGACCTGAGTTCAAATCTGATCTGACACTTAACATTCCCTAGCTGTGTGACTCTGGGCAAGTCACTTAACCCCAATTGCCTAAGCAAAAAAAAAAAAAAAAAGAGAGAGAGAGAGACTTTTGTCTCATTAATTTCTTATGTATGCCTATCTCTAACACAGACAAACGTTAATGATCTGCTAGATTTTCTGTTCTTGACACTGATTCTGATTTGAGGAGAAATTTCTGTGGATTGTCTTTATATTTATAAATTTAACCTGTAGTCCAGGTTCTGGTCTCACACAAACCTGAATTCAATCTTGGGAGTTCCTCAAATAATAATACTTTCATGTGCATTATTCACCCTACCACACATTTCTCTAGGAAAAAAAAATCAATATGTGGCTCATTTTCTCTCTTCTCTGGGAATATTAAATTCCTTTTTTGAAATCAACTTGGTTTTTCAAGGCATTGGAATATAGGCTATTTTTATTCAGGATAGTAAAGAATGGTATCCCAGCCCTCTTTAGCAAGAAAATAGTGTGTCTCAAATGAGATAATAAATGTAAAGTTCTGTGCAAACTCCAAAGTACTATATAACTGCCAGCTATGATTATTTATGGAACTTTGAATTCATCTTTGATTTTTCCCTTTCTTTATAGCCTCAATATTGAACAAAATATGAAGTCCTATGAATCCTATCTTTACAATATTTCTCACATTTATTTCCTTTTCAGAAAGGGTCCCACATGTGCAAGAATGTTTGTGGCAGCCCTTTTTGTAGTGGCTAGAACCTGGAAACTGAATGGATGCCCATCATTTGGAGAGTGGCTGAATAAATTATGGTATATGAATGTTATGGAATATTATTGCTCTGTAAGAAACGACCAGCAGGATGATTTCAGAGAGGCCTGGAGAGACTTGCATGAACTGATGTTGAGTGAAGTGAGCAGAACCAGGAGATCATTATACACGGCAACAACAATACTATATGAGGATCAGTTCTAATGGACATGGCTCTCTTCAACAATGAAATGCTTCAAACCAGTTCCAATTGTTCGGTGAAGAGAGCCATGTACACCCAGAGAGAGGGATGTGAAATGTGGACCACAACATAACATTTTCATGCTCTCTATTGAAGTTTGCTTGCATTGTATTTCCTTTATCGGATTATTCTTTCTTGTAAATACGATTTCTCTTGCACAAAAAATGATGCAATAACTATACATATATTCGATTTCTTAAGTATTCTAACATAATTATCATGTAGTGGATATCCTGCCATCTAGGGGAGGGGTAGGGAGTAGGGGGGAAAATTTGTAACAGAAAGCTTTGTAAGGGTTAATGTTTAGGAATTACTCATACATATGTTTTGCAAATAAAAAGTATTAATAAAAACAAAACAAAAGAAAACAAAAAGAACATTTATTTCCTTTTCATTTCCTCTTCCAGCATTCTAGAGCTTTGGATAGCATCTTCTTAGTTTTCCATTTATAAATTAAAAAAAATATTGACTTGCTTTGTTTTTAGATTATAACATTTACTGGTTACTCCCACTCTGAAAGAGATTTCATGGAATAAAGCAAAAACAATTAAGTAAAACTAACAAAGTAGTACCCTCACCTGAAAATACATACAACATTCTACTTTTGTAGCCACCATTCCCAACTCTTTTAAAAATGATTTTTAGAAATGATCAAAAATACATTTTCTTTTTTCCTTACCTCTCATTCCATTGAAAAAACAAGTAAAGAAAAATAAGTTTCTTGAAACAAATAAGAACAGACAACCAAACAAAATTACCTTCTTGGTTGTATATATCACATATATTTTATATTATTTGTATATATAATGTGCATGTATATGTATGTATATGTATATATGTATATATGTAAGCATAAAATTCTGTGCAGTAAATTTGTCACTTTTCTATCAGGGGTGGATAGTGTATTTTATTTTTGGTCCTCTGGAATCACTGATGGTATTTATGTTGAACATAATTCTTACAATTTTCAATATTTGTCTTTACAATTACAGTATTGTTATTGTATAGATTGTACTCTTGGTTTGGCTCATTTTATTCATCAGTTTAGAAATTTTCAAAATAATACATTTTTATAAAATTGATGTTATAATGTAAATTGCTATTTTGATTTAGATAACTTCATTTTGCTTTAGTCCACAAGCGTTTCCATGTTTTTCTGAAATCATCTATTTCCTTATTTTCTATATAACATAATAATACTCTACCACATTAATATACAACTTATTAAGCCATTCTTCAAATAATAGGCATCCCTTCAGTTTCTACTTCTTTGCCATTACAAAAAGAGCTGCTATAATTATTTTTTGTACATACAGACCTTGTTATTCTTTTGTTCTCCTGTGGGTGTAGACCTATAGTTGGGTCAAAAGGTATATACTGTTTGGTATATTTTTCTACATAGTTCCAAGTTGTTTCTAGAATAGTTGTATCCACTCACTGGTACACTAATAATGGTTCAAAGAACCTATTCTTCTATAGCCTGTCCAACATTTGTCATTCTCCTTTTTTTTTTTTTTTGCCATCTTTGACAATATGATGGGTGCAAGATGGAATTTCAGAATTGTCTAATTTATATTTCTTTTATTAATAGAGATTTGGAGGATTTTTTAATATGACTATAGATAGCCTGTGTTTCTTTTTGTGAATAGTCTTCCATTTCCATTCATTTCCCTTATCCTTTATAATACTCACAATATATTTATGAAATGCAAATTGCCCCTTGCCACAGTGGAATCTCCTAAATCACTAACTCTCATCCAAACATGATCGTTGAGGGGAGTGATGTCTTGGAATAGATCAAATCCTTATTATAACCAATGCCAAGATCCACTGCCAACCAGTTTTCACTGTTGGGCCAGGACGCTCAGCCTGGCTGAAATTGTAAGTCAAGCTGATGGAAAGACAGGAAATGACATGTGCCAGGTCTGTCAAACCACCATAACTATGTCAATCATTTCTCCCTCACCCTGGTAGAAATATCCCAGGACCCTGAGTTCAAGAGTTCCATGAATAGCAATGCCCATCATTGGTTTTGATTCCTGCCTGTTCCAATAGCCACCATTGAAGGAAACTACCTACCCCTGAAGAGAATTTATATATCATCCTCACCACTACAAGCTCCAACAACTGATCAGCTGCCACCAATAGGAAGATAAGCCCAAGAGCCTCAAGAGAAGTAATGTCTCTCAGCTTGTTGGCCTAGCTTTTAGCCCACTTCCCTTAGCTGTCATCATACAGAGAGACAAGTCTTTGGAGTTATGACCTGGCAATTTCCTCTGCAAGTGCTGCTACCTCTTACCTCCTCATTAGTCACCACTACTGAAGACTTGAAAAATAAAGTTCTTTTCACCCGAAATATGAACATTGTGAAATGATCAACAAACAAAATAGCTATGGCTTTATCAGTGAAAATAATATTTTAAAAGATACATTGTTATTGGCTTTTCTGCAAATCCCTAGGTTTTTTCATCCAATCTGCATTTGGACCTATGTATGTGATCTCCCTCATTATAATATGAGCAACTTGATGTCAGAGTTTATCTTGCTTTTCTATTTGTATCTCCAGAGCTTAGCATAGTACTTTGCATCTAATAAGTGCTTCATAAATATTTTTTCATTCATTAATTCATTCATCCTGGTATTCAAGGACCTTTACCTTGGCTCCAAAACAAATTATTTTTACAGAATTCCTTTTTTACATGCTTCTCTTAATTCTAAGCAAAACTGGACCACTAGCTGTTTCTGGTTCTTGTTCTGATCTCTTCTATGAAATGATAATTGTAAAGCATTTAGCACAGTACTTGACACACTTGTTTTCTTCCTTCTTTCCCTTATTCTCTAAGCCTGGAATGGGTTCCATTCACATTTTCATATTTTCCTTTAGAGATCTGAAGTTCCACCTTTTTTTTTTTAAATCAAGCCTTCCCTGACTATGGCATAATCTTCCCAGATATGATCATTCTTTGAACCTTTCATGCTTCCTTATCTGGCCTTTCCTATGTCCTTAAATTCTAACTTGTGATTTTCTTAAAGCACAATTCTGATTGTATCAACCTTCTCACTCCTCAACTCAATAGATTTCAGTGATTTCCTATTGCCTTTAGGATCAAAAAACAAAATGCTCTATTTTGCATTCAGACTGTTTCATAACTTAGGTCCTCCTACCTTTCCAGTCATTCCAGACCTTAGTCCTTGACACATATTCTTCAATCTAGTGATGCTGCTTTGGTTGTTCCTTGAACAAACACTCTTGGTAACAACTTTGAGGTACCACTTCACACCTACTAGATTGACTACTATGACAGAAAAGGAAAATGATAAATGTTGAAGAGTATGTAGGAAAAATTGCAGCACTAATGCTTTGTTGGTGGAGTTGTGAACTGATCCAACTATTCTGGAGAGCAATTTGAAATTATGCCCAAAGGGCTATAAAATGTGCATACTCTTTGATCCAGCAGTGTCTCTATTATACTTGTATCACAAAGAGATCATAAAAAAGGAAAAAGGACCCACATGTATAAAAATGTTTTATAGCAACTCTCTTTGTAGCCGCAAAGAATTGGAAATTGAGGGATGCTCATCAATTGGGGAATGATTAAACAAGTTGTATTTTAGGAATACAATAGAATACTACTGTGCTATTAGAAGTGATGGACAGGCTGATATTAGAGAAACCTGGGAAGACTTACATGAACTGATATTGCATGAAGTGAGCAGATCAGGAAAACATTGTACATAGTAAGTGCAACATTATGTAATGATCAACTTGGATAAACTTTGCTCTTCTCAGCAATACAATGATCTCAGACAATTCCCAAATACTCCTGGTGGAAAACATCCACATTCAGAGAAAGAACTATGGGATCTGAATGCAGATCAAAGCATACTATATGCCTTTTTGGTTGTTTTTTCTTTCCTGTACCCTTTTGTTCTGATTATTCCTCCACAACATGACTAATGTGGAAATATGTTTAATATTATTGTAGATGTATAACTTTTATCATATTTCTTGCCATCTTGGGGAGGGATGAGGGCAGGGAGGGAGAAAAAAAGTAGAAATCAAAATCTTTTGAAAGTAAATGTTGATGTGCATAAATGTTTGTAGCAACCCTTTTTGTAGTGGCAAAACACTGGAAACTTGAGTGGATGCCCATCAGTTGGAGAATGGCTGAATAAGTTATGATATATGAATGTTATGGAATATTATTGTTGTATAAGAAATGATCAGCAGAATAATTTCAGAAGGAATTGAAGAAAATTACATGAAATGATGCTAAATGAAGTGAGCAGAAGCAGGAGAACATTGTACATAGCAACAGAAAGATTATATAGTGATCATTTCTGATGGACATGGCTTTTTTCAACAACATGGTGATTCAGGCCAGTTGCAATGGTTTTAGGATGAAGAGAGCCATATGCACCCAGAGAGAGGACTGTGTGGACTGAGTGTAGATCACAAACATAGTATTTTCATTTTTTTGTTGTTGTTTGCTTGGATTTTTCTTTCTCATTTTTCCTTTTTTGATTTGATTTTTCTTGTGCAGCATGATAATTGTGGAAACATATATAAAGGAATTGCACATGTTTAACATACATTGGATTATTTGCCATCCAGGGGATGGGATGGGGGAAAAGGAAGGAAAAAATTTGGAATATAAGGTTTTGCAAGGGTGAATGTTGAAAATTATCTATGCATATATTTTGAAGATAAAAAGCTCTAATAAGAAAAAGTAAATGTTGAAAACTATATGTAATTGGAAAAAAATAAAATAAGTGGAAAAAAAAATCCACACTTGGGCCCTATTCCTGGAATATTCTTTCTCTTCTGCTTTGACTATTGACCCCCCTGGCTTTCTTATATATACTATAATCTCATCTTCTACAGGAAGCCTTCTCCAACCTCTCTTAATTCAGGAGCCTTCTCTATGTAATTTATTTCCTATATATCTTGTATATAAATTGTTTTGTATATATTTGTTTGCATGTTGTATTCCTCATTAGATTATAAATTCCTTGAGAACAGGGACTATCTTTTGCTTCTTTTTGTATCCCCAGTGCTTAGTGCAGTGCCTGCCACATAATAGGTGCTTAATAAATGTTAATTGATTGATTTGTATGCATTGTTTATTCCTTTACTAGATTATCATTGAGGACTTTCACTGTGTTGTTTTTCAGTTTCTTCACACATAACCTTGCACGTACTAGGAAGTTAATATGAGTTTGTTGAATTGAATTTCCGCTGAATGATATTGTTTCTTTTAATCTACTATGACCTTGGGAAAGGCATAGGATTTGTAAATAATCAGTAAATAGCATGCTTAAAAATGTGGGAGAAAGGACACTTCTTTAAAAGATCTTTATTATAATGTCATGACAGAAGAGAGTATCTCTTAGATTTTTTGACCCTCATGATGGTTAATGACATAATATCTAGAGATGAACATTCATATATACACACACACACACACACACACACACACACATCATCATCATCATCATCATCATCATCATCTATTGCAAATAGCTAATTGTTATCAAGCACATACTAATTTAATAGATTGTGTCAATGTGCAGATTTCTCAACTATATGAATTATTTAACTTGTGGGTACACTTTATCAAGATTGATAGTATAATATATAATATGTTAATATGTTAAGCTATGAAAAATGAAAAAAATTGTGCTTATTCTTCTGATCTCAAGACTAATTTGGTTCAGTGTCTCAAATTCATTTTATATTAGCCAAATCTCAGTGAAAACACTTAAATAAACTGTTTATCAATCAGGTTTAGAAATAACAGATTAACTAAGTCTAATTTTGAATAATCATTAATGAATGTTCATGGCAATACGTGCAAATATATTATAACTTGCTGTATCAGTGGTTCTTGAAAATTAAGATTCCATTAACTCCCTAAAGGCTCTCTGACTGTCTGACTGTATACTCTTCTCTGTCTCTTAAAGAAGCCAGAGTGATTCATTTCTGTATCACTTTGGAAAACAGGAAGGCAGGGCTGGAGGGAAACCCTGAAGGCAAGTAGCATTGGACTACTATGAGAGGAAGGAAAGTTGAGGTAAAGGACACAAAGTGACTTGGATAACATTATCTATATTTCAGGAAGCACTGACAGGACATAACCTTTTCCTTCTCTCAATGGACTGTGGGTATCAATCTCTGAAATTTCCTTTCAGCAATCTCAAGAATCCCAAATGTTTGTGGCTACAAGCCTGAGAAACACTTGCATGATCTGAATGGACTATTTTAGAGAAAATTTCTGCTATAATCAAGCAATCAACATACATTTATTAAATGTCTATTATACTCCAGGTACTATGTTAGACATTAGCAATACAAATACAAAAATAAAATAATTCCTCCTATCAACAAAAAAAAAATTCTACATAAGTAAAAGAAAATTCACTTTTGCAATTTCCTTTTTTTTTTTTATTTTAAATTAAGCCGTGATGAAAAGAGACTCAAACTCAAATCTAGGAGATTTCATACTATCAGCCTTAATAATTCACATTAAAAAAAATCTGTTTTTGCGTATAGATACTTTAATACAAAAGCAATTAAAGTATGTTAAGAATGGTTGAAATATGTAGTAAGTTAAGTAGTCCCAGTTTAGAGCAGTCTAAAAATAGGCATTTTCTAGGGGATAACTCACAAATACAGGGAATATTTACCATAAGAATATCTATTCTATCTGAGAGGTTAAATTACTGCAGTCCATACTTGTAACTTTTTTTTTTCAGTTATCCATACATAGAGAAAAAATTGTGCTCTTTTTAGGATTTAATCTATTAGTGGGAATAGTATTACTACAGAAGGGCACAAAATAGGTGCATCTATTTGAAATATTCTTTAAGAATCATTCAATTATATGAGACAAAAATATTTCAACTTCAACATATACCTTTTGAAGGATGTGCGACAGCAATACTTCCGTATGGTATTTGCTCTGTCCCTTACATATTTCAAGGATTTAAACACTGGACATCTCAAAACCTGAGGGTCTTGTTGCTGTTCACATACAAAATCCATGTAGGAGCTTAGAACAAAGAATTATAGTGAGGATGATGTCAAACAAAAATTCAATCTGGATTTGTTATTGTTCTTGCTTTCTCCCTTCCTATTCTTTTGTAGGGTAGAACCAGAGAATTTAGATTTAGAAAAAAACTGAACTGTTTCAGATTCATATGAGTCTTGGAGAGTTTCTTTGGCAAAGTCTTTCTGCTTCTTATGGAGTTAAATGGGAGTAATATATGGCTGGGAATTTTTAACCTCAAGTCAGATAAAGGCTATGGATAGACATTATCCCTATGCTCACATTGTATCTGGTGAGGAGTAAGGTGAATTTCAAAGATAAGTTAAAAGCTTTCAGACTCTACTTACTATTATTATTATTGCTTACTATTTTATGTTCTAGGACAGCTTATCCTTTGGAAATTGAGACTCTCCTTTTGAAGAGAAAAACCTCTCATGGTTACAACTTTGGTAACTAAAAAAATCTCTTCCTTGTGGAGAAAAATAGGTGAGGATTTTTCCTAACCTGATAATGGGTGTGTGAAAGGCCTTCCTCTCTCACAAAAAAGATCTGAAGTTTAAGCCTCTTGATTCAAAACAAAAAGAGAAGTGGAACAACTTAACCTTCCTCTTAAGGAAGAGGTTGTAGCTGATCCAAGAGCTCCAGTTGAAACCAAAAGCTAGAAATGAAATGTAGTTCTACAACCATGTGCCCAGTGAAACCATACTTAGCATTGACTTGAGACCAGAAAATCAATGCCTAAAAGTCCTAATAAAGACTATTTCCCAAGTAAGGTCAGGAGACAGCTAGTCTACAAAAAGTCATGCCATGACATTATCAGGAGATGTTGCAAATCAATAGATAGATATGCCCCATAGGGTCCATGAGTAGAGAATTCACATATAAGGGACATCTCTTTCCAGGGAACAAATATTAGAGGGGCAACTCATGTTCATGATGCTACAGGATTTATGAGGGAAATGTTTTATTGCTGCTTTTCTTACTAGGATATTTCATTAAATGTGTTTGCTTTAAATTGCTTTCACTCTCTAACTAGAGAAAGTTATCTCTTAAGTGGTCACTTATAAGCAATAGTTTTGAATGATTATGGGTCCATAGAATTTAAAGTTGACATAATGTACTACAAAACAGTAAAATCTATATTATGGAAAATAAAGCTTATGGTGTAGAATTAATGATAATATCAAGAAATGGCCTTGTAGAAATTTCTATACTGGGGTGTGATTTTCAGGATACTCCAAAGCCCTGTCTAAAAGTATCTTTTTTTTTTTCTGTGTCCTCCATTTTCTGGCCTCCATTCCATTGATCTATTCTGAAATTTCAATATATTGATTCTATGTGGTTAGACATCAAGACTGAGGGATGATCCTGAAGAAAAGAACTTTCAATTTTACTACTAACTGCCTGTGTGACATTGGGAAAGCCACTTAACTCTTTGATTTCGATTTCCTCATCAGTAAAATTATGAGAATAGGCTAGATGACTTCTAAGTTTCCTTCCAACTCTGAAATTCCAAAATTCTGTGATTTCTTCTAGCCCTCTCCCTTTAGCACACTATCACAGATTATTTTGCATGCAGGCCCAAATTTCCTAATCCCTAAATTCTAGAAAAAAGGTAAATTTCAGTAGAGGAATGCATTCCAGGCCAATGCAAAGACATAGGGATAGAAGATGGACCGTGTATGGGGAACAGATGTGACTGAACCACAGAATGTATGTAGGGAAGGGAATAATGTATAATATCAGAAGCAAATGATGGTAATTAGATGAATAGTTTAGATGATGACTGAAGAGGAGAAGCCCAAATGAAGAATAAAATTGGGTTCCTATACCCATGACAGCTAAGGATAAGTGTGAGAGGCATGGTACTGAGATGAGAAAAATATTAAAAAAGAACCAGGAAAATTGGAATGAAATATTTTCCCCCATCTAGTTGAATTTGGGAAAGTCACATAATCTATCTAGCTCTTCCTTAGTTTCTTTACCCTAAATTGTAGACCAAATGACAAAACAACAAACATTTATTAAGCTCCTACTGTGTGCCAGATCCTGTGCTAATTATGGTAGTAAGGAACAAAAGATGAAACAATCTATACATTTAAGGAGCTTGCATTCTTTTAGAGGACACAACATATACATATAAATATATGAAAAATAAATGTAGAACAAATACGATTGTCATTTATATAACACTTTTTTTAGAAAGTTTTTTTTAAACAATTTTACAAGGTACTTTATAGATTAATATCTTGTTTTATCCTCACAACAACCCTGGGAGTTAGGTGCTATTATTTTCCCTGTTTTACAGATGAGGAAACTAAGATACAAAGGGGCCAAGTGATTCACCCAGAGTCACACAGCTCATAAATGTCTGAGGATTTGAACACAGGTCTCTTTCACTCCAGATTCAACATCTCTCTGCTATGCCACATGACTGCCCAGAGAGTCAAAAGCAAGTTAGGGAGGGAGGACATTACCATCTGAGAGACAGGACAGGCTTCATGAATAATGGTAGTGCTTAAAGTGGAAGTGCTTGAGGGAAAAAAAGAGAACCCTATAAGGAGGTAAGGAGGGAATGTATCACAAGCGTGGAGAGGAGAAATGAGCATTGTGTGTGGGAAACAGACCACAAAATTCAGGAAGGGGAGTAATGAATAAGGAGACCACCCTGCTGTGTCAAAGTCAAATAGGGAATTAGTTCAGGATAATATCTGTTCTCAGTAGACTGTTGTGTTTAAGCTGGTTGGTTAGTTGGCATTCTTTGCTCACAAGAGAACCAAAATAACATCACTGTCAGTGTCAAATACAAAGTGTTTACTGTGTTAAAGTTACAAATACAAAGTTTACTATGAGTGATCGGACCAGACCAATATGGGCTGGGAAGACTCTACAACAGATCAGGCACAAATGGTCCATATGAACATTTGGAGTGAAGATGTCTCTAAATTTGTGCATCTCACATTTCTTTTGAGTTACTGCGTTTCTGCTTTGCTCCTAGAGCATAGTGCCTCCTTTGATACAAGTATGTCCTGCTGGGCAGTCCTGTGCCAGGGTCTCCCATGTCTGACAATTGACTCCAACATTCTTCAGACAAACCTTGGGAGTGTCTTTGCATTGTTTCTGTTGACCTCTGTGTAAGTGCTTGCCTTGTGTGAATTCTCCATCAAATAGTATTTTAGGCAAAGGCACATTTGGCGCTCAAACAATGTGTCCAGCCCAACAGAGTTTTCTGTCTGCAGTAGAGTTGGAATGGTTGTTCAGCTTGAGAAAGGACCTCAGTGTTTCAGATCTTATTTTGCCACTTAATCTTCAGTCTTCCTAAGATAATTCATATGGAAGGGATTCAGTTTCCTTGCATGGTACTGCTAAACTCTCCAAGTTTCACAGGCACACTGAAAATGAGCTCGGCACAGAGGCTCAGGAGACCTCCAGTTTGGTGGGCACCCAAATATCTCCCCTCTCCCACACTTTCCTTAATATTGTCCCAGACACTTTATTAACATTGGCAATGCATGCATCAGCCTCACCATCTAGATGTACATCCCTAGAAAGTAAACTGCCAAGTGAACTTATCCACAGGATTCAGATTTTTATTTTCCCTTGTAATCAGTATTGTCAGGTTGTAGAGATGCAAAGATAAAGATGGATAGTAATTACCTCAAGAAGCTGGCCCTTCATTTGGGCAGGGAGTTGGGGCCAAACAATGTATACATGGATAAGTAAATTTGTATCAATTTTTGGGTTCATTTTGCAAATCTTTTTCAAACTAATTACAAACTAAAAAGTATTGGGGGCTCTAAGGATGAGTTGGGAGAATCAAGAAAAAACTTTTTGCAGGATGTGATACTTGAGCTGAGCTTTAGAGTTTCCAAGAGAGGAAAGTATAGAGCAAAGGCATTCTGAATGTTGTGGGGCTCAAGTGGGGGGAATGGACAGGTTATATAAAGACACAGAGAGGCAGTATGGGAAACATCATATAGTCCAGTTTGGTGGATGTGAAGAACATGCACAGGAGGAGGATGTGATATAAAATCAGCATGGAGAGATATGTTTCCATTTGTATATATCCGTATTTTTTTTTGGAAAAAACAACATCCAGGGCTTATCTAAACTTTGTAACTTTGCAAGGATTTCTCCGGTAGGCATTTATAATCTATTTCTTTTAATTTTTATTTTATTTTTATTTTATTTTTATTTTAAGCTTTTTATTTGTATAACATATGTATGGGTAGTTCCCCAACCTTGATCTTTACAAAGCTTTCCAATACAAATTTTACCCCCAGTCCCCTCCTCTCCCCTCCCCTAGATGGCAGGAAGTCCACTACATGTTAATAATGTTGAAATGCTTGAGAAGTTATACAAGAAAAATCCTATCTACAAGAAAAAAAAAGAATCAGAGAAAGGCAACACAATGCAAGCAAAAGGCATTTATAATCTATAACACATATTTCAGTTCATATTATTTTTATTGCATTAGGGAAGGATTTTTGCCACTAGGGGATTATTGGGTTCACAGACTCTTGGGGTGCAGTAGCACATGCCAGTAATCACAGCAACTGCTGAGGCTGTAGATCTCTGGAACTGGGGAGTTCTGACTTGCAATGGGCACTACTACTTGGGTGTCTGCACTATTAAGCATCATTATGGTGAAAAGGGAGGGAGACAAGGTTACCTAAGAAAGGGTAAATTGGCCCAAGTCAAAAACAACTACAGATCTATAAATATCTGTTCCACTTCTAGTTTGAAAATGATGGTGACTTTGACCCAGCAGTGTTTCTATTGGGCTTATATTGCAAAGAGATCTTAAAGGAAGGAAAAGGCCCCACATGTGTCAAGAATGTTTGTGGCAGCCCTTTTTGTAGTGGCAAGAAACTGGAAACTGAATGGATGCCCATCAATTGGAGAGTGGCTGAATAAATTATGGTATATGAATATTATGGAATATTATTGTTCTGTAAGAAATGATCAGGAAGATGATTTCAGAGAGGCCTGGGAGAGATTTACATTAACTGATGCTGATTGAAATGAGCAGAACCAGGAGATAGTTATAAATGGCAACAACAAGACTATATGATGATCAATTCTGATGGACATGTCTCTCTCCAACAATGAAATGTTCTTAACCAGTTCCAATTGTTCATTGAAGAAAGCCATATATACCCAGAGAGAGAGAGATATGAAATGTGGACCACAACATAACATTTTCATGCTCTCTCTGGATGTTTGCTTGCATTATGTTTCCTTTCTCAGATTTTTTTTCTTGTAGATACGATTTTTCTTGCACAATAATGATAAGGGTGGAAATATATATACATATATTCGATCTGTCAAGTATTTTAACATAATTAACATGTAATGGATTTCCTGCCATCTAGGGGAGGGGTGGGGAGTAGGAGGGAAATTTGTAACAGAAAGCTTTGTAAGGGTCAATGTTGAAGAATTACCCATACATATGTTTTGCAAATAAAAAGCTTTAATTAAAAAAAAAGAAAAGAAAATGATGGTGAGACCCAGTCTCAAAACAAAACAAAATAACAAATAAATAAAAAAAACCTTAAGAATCTTAGGGCTGTAAGAAACTTCAGAAACTATCTAATTTAATTAATATTTTTAAAAATTCAATAAATATTTATTAGTATCAACTATGTACTAAATGCTAGGAAAACAAATAGGAAAGAAGGACAATTCCTGCCCTCAAAGAGCTTACAGTTTAAGTGGGGAAGATAGTATACATATAAAAACTGAAAAGGATGGGGGCAATATGTGGGGACATCCAGCATGATATTCTGTGGAGTTAAAAGCAAGTAGAGCTGCTAATGGAAAATAAAGAGTTACCTGGAAGGTTCTGAAAGTTCTGAGCTCTCTATCAAGGAAGACTTTGGGAGGACTCTTTTACTCTGTCCTCCAGCCCTCCAGTTAGATGGGGAAAGGCAACAGAGGGAGCTTGAGGTATGGATTGTCAAAACCTGAGTCAGTTATTGTGGTGCACTATGAGATTTCAGGTGATCATATTATCCTGGATGAGGCATGATGTTTGAGAATCTAAACCAAGGAGAACTGCTGATGGAAAAGGAAGAGTTACCTGAACAAAAAAATCTCTTCTTACCAACAGAGTCTAGCCTTCCGTTGAAGAACTCTTGGTTAAGAGGAACCCACTTTGGGAAGTAGGCCATCCTATTTTTGATGTCTCTAAATGCTAGAAAGACTTTTTTTTGGGGGGGGGAAATGGCATATCATGACCAAATTTGCCTTTCTGAAATGTCTACTTGTTATTCACAGTTTCTAAATCTAATCCTTCTTTGTTTGATCATTTCAGCTTAGTACAACTCTTCTGATTCTTTGTGACTCCATTTGGGATTTTCTTGGCAAAGATGCTGGAGTGGTTTATCATTTCCTTCTCCAGCTCATTTTACAGATGAGGAAATGGAGGCAAATAAGGGTAAGTGTCTTGTCCAGAGTCACACAGCTAGTAATCGTCTGAGTCAAATTTTGAACTCAGGAAGATGAGTTTGATTTCAGGCCTGGCACTCTATCCACTGCACAAGCTACTTGCCCTCTATCACATGATAATCCTTCAATTTTCATGTCATCATTAGTGCTTCTCTTTTCTAGACTAACTTAGTTCTTTCAGAAATCCTAGACCCAGTATGACCTTATGACCATCTTTGGTACACTTTCAAGTTAACCAATGTCCTTTTAAACTAAGGCTCAGAATTAAATATAATTCTCCAATTGTCATCTGTCCCAACTATAGCAGGATTCACATCTTCTTTGTTTTGAACATCACTCCCTTAATATAGCCTAAGATTGCATTAGTTTTTTAACTGCAATATTATACTGTTGACTCATATGGAACTTACAGTTGACTTAAACTCCCAGTTGGTTTTCAGATGAATGCTGTTTAGCTATACCTTTGCTGCCATTTTTGAACCCATTTGTTTCTTTCCTAGTAGGCAAGTCTAAACTATAATAGTATATATAAGATTTTTGTCTCCTTTGATCAAAATCTTAATTCAAACTGCATGAGCCCAAGTCAATTTACATCTATTTCCTTGGTGCTTTTTTCTAAGTATTTTGTGGAAGAAGGGATATGATTATCTGGGAGATGTTTAAGCACAACAATTTAAACATATATGCTGATGTTAAAAATAATATAATTATTAAGAATAAATGTAGGTCAAATCTTATCTCCACATATTCCTAAGGTCTATCCAAATCCAAATTGTTCTAATTACTAACTGGGACCAGCATCAAATTACTTCATTTCTTTGTGCCTTTGTTTTCTTGTTTGTAAAGTGAGAGGGTTGTATTAATGATCTGTAAGATTGGCCCCTTCCAGCTTTAAGGAATCACACAAAACTTTCACACAGAAGTTTTGTTCCATTGAATGTGGCATGAAATAAATGACTATGGACAGGGGCTTGGAAATAAATTTTTTAATATGGAGTTTTATTACAATTTCATTAGTTATAATAGGATTTGACTTCTAGACTTGGTTCTTTTCTGCAATGAGGTAATTCAGGGCAATTCCAATATACTTGTGTTGGAAAGAGCCATCTGCATCTAGGGATTATGAATGTAGAGCACAACATTGTATTTTCATCTTTGTTCTTGCTGTTTGCTTGCTTGTTTTTTTTTCTAATTTTTTTCTCTTTTGATTTGGTTTTTCTTGTGCAACATGGTAAATGTGGAAACATATTTACAAGAATTTCACTTATTTAATCTATATTGGATTACTTGCTGTCTACGAGAGGGGATGGTGGGCAGAAAGGGAGAAAAATTTGGAACACAAGGTTTTGCAAGTGTGAATGTTAAAAACTATCCTTACATGTATTTTGAAAAATAAAATGTCTATTTTTTAAAAAATGATTTGACCCCTAGTTTTCTGACATAGCCTCCATGTGTACATATATTCTTGGTTTTAACAAACTTTCTTTAGTTAGAAAACTTTCAGGAGCTGGAGCTTACTGTTGAAATGGATACTCCAAGATCTGACAAAAAATAAAGACTCCAGCAAGTGTGTGGACTTCTCTTAGCAAGAGACTTTTGAAACAAAATAACTTTTTGTATTACTGATTGATAGCACTATATTAGCTCATGAGCAGTCAGCATAGGTCTTAGTCCACATATTGGAGGATGTGGTGAGAACAGAGGTTGAGGATGGTAAAAAAGGAAGGAGAAAAAGCAATTATGGTTAGCTGTTTAGTATAATCCATCCATTTCTTTGGAATTGACAGTGATAACTCATACATTTATATACTACTTTAATTATTAGAAAATGCTTTTCTTATAGTAACCTGCAAGATAGAGCAAATATTTTATCACTGTCTCCCAGATGAGGAACCTTGAAGTTTAGAAAGGTTACTTTACTTCATCACCTCTTATTTGGATGATTGCAGTACCCTCCTAATTGCTCTCCCTGTTTAAAATTTCTTCCTTTACCAATTTATCATCCAAACTGTTCCCAAAGTGATTTTTCTTAGGCACGGACCTGACCATATAATTTCCCTATTCAATCAATGCTAGTTATTAAATTTTTTTAAAAAGTAGAGTAAAGCCCTGAAGTCAGGAGGACCTGAGTTCAAATCTGGTCTCAGACACTTAACATTCCCTAGCTGTGTGACCCTGGGCAAGTCACTTAACCCCAATTGCCTCAACAAAAAACAAAAAAAAAAGTAGGGTAAAATATTAACTCTGCTGTTTGACATTTAAAACTCTTAAAAACTTTACTTCAATATACCTCTCTGTTTTCATGATACATTACTTCTCTCACTTTCCAAACCCACCAAACTGGCTTTCTTGATGTTCTTCACATCTAAGAACATTTCTCTTATCTCCATGCCTTTGGGTTTGGCTATCCCCACTATCCCTTTTCACTTCAGATTTAAAATTTCTTATTTCTTTCAGCATCACTTTCTACATGAAATTTCCCCAAATAACCCTAGCTTCTAGGGCCTTCCTCCCCAAATTACCTGGAATTTATTTTTTATTTAATCTGTATATACTTAAATAGTTACATGTTGTCTCTCTCTATAGGATGTAATCTTATTGAAGGTAGAGATTGCTTCCTATTTTTGTGTGTGTGTGTGTTTTGGTGCCTAGTACATAGTAGGTACATAATAAATGTTTACTGATTGAAATAAGTGATTTTCCCATGAGAACTAGTACTCAGACCCAGATCCCTCAACTCTCCTGGCTTAACATTTTTTTCCTCTAATACCTGTTCTGAGAGTCTCTATGTGTCTCCCTTCAAGGCTCTTCCCAATAGCTTCATCATGGAATTCTTTATGAGAATTTGCCAAGTCTGACATAGGGAATAAGTTGAAATAATTTAACTAGAGAAGTTAAGCTTCCTCATCTGGAACTCCCAAAAGTCCTTTAGTAGGAAATTTTATGAAAACTATAAACTAGGCTGTGCTTGCATTTATTGTATTTCTATGAGGCTATAAAGTTGTGCCTAGATACACTGCTTCTTATTATTTATACTTGACAAGTCAAATATATGTAAACATTTCCACACTTATTGTTGTGCAAGAAAAATCATATCTACAAGAAAAAAAAATCTGAGAAAGGAAACCCAATGCAAGCAAACATCAATAGAGAGCATAAAAATGTTATGTTGTGGTCCACATTTCATATCCCTCTCTCTGGGTGTATATGGCTTTCTTCACTGAACAATTGGAACTCGTTTGAAGCATTTCATTGTTGAAGAAAGCCACGTCTATCATAATTGATCATTATATAGTCTTGTTGTTGCCTTATATAATGATCTCCTGGTTCTGCTCACTCCACTCAGCTTCAGTTCATGCAAGTCTCTCCAAGCCTCTCTGAAATCATCCTGCTGGTCGTTTCTTACAGAACAATAATATTCCATAACATTCATACACCATAATTTATTCAGCCACTCTCCAAATGATGGGCATCCCTTCAGTTTCCAGTTTCTAGCCACCATAAAAAGGGCTGCCACAAACATCCTTGCATATGTGGGGCTAGAAACGTTATTTTAAAAGAAGGGGAAAATAATTCTAGAACTTCTCATGTTGACATTCTATGATGCATATTAAACAAGGCACGCTTCATTGATCCTGATGAACTCAGCTCACCAGTAATTGCTTGGGTAGGAAGAATTTTATTAGTATTGTAGGCAGTAGAACTCACTTTTGATCTTTGATTCATTAATAATTTTGAAAATCCTGAGTACTATGTTTATTTCTTTAAAATATCAAAAGAACCAGGGAAAGGCCTCTGGCATGTTGAATGGAAACTCCAAGATGTACTTACATGAGAATCACACAGAATGAAAAAGTTTGTAGAGACTATATTCTACACTAGTGCAATGAGTGGCTGCATGATGAGATTATAGATCTCTCAGTAATTATTCACTATATCATTTGGATTATTAGATTTGTTTTTAGGATCTTCATTTGTTTTGGACAAAACTGCCATCAAGCTATCTGCCTTTCTTATTAGAGCATGAGACCTTGACCAACTCTAGGAATGCTCATCACCCATGATCCCACCAATGACATCAGAGAGTCTTTGGGTAAAAGGTTGTTTTCATACTGGAATGCCTGTTGTGAATTACTGATCTCCATTATAGATCAGTCTACTAAGGACATGGACCCTGATTTTTCTTGTCTTCATTCCCAATATTATTCATAGTCATAGTTTTCAGCTCACAAATGTAGAACTTAGATATTATGTAGTCCAACCTCCCTTATTATGCAATGTCAATGTCTAATATTGCCCAAAGTAGCATCTTTGAGAAGATTGAAATCTTGGCAGCTCTGATTGCTTATCTCTCTTGTTGGTGATATTGCTGGTCCTGCTGCTGATCTGTTAAATGAAAAAGAAACATTTCCAATTTAGACAGGAAGCCCATTTACAAGAAAGTCTCAACTCACAGATTCTATGTAGGAGGTATAGAATGGTCAATGGGCAGTAGAGCATAGACTTAGGTGGGATAGGAGTGTTACCTCTGGGTGGGAGGGGAGGCATTGAATGACTACTATTTCCTCCTCTTCTCATGAAATAATTGCTTTTCATTAAGGTGTGTTGGATAATATAAGAGAAATTTTCTTCCTCATTCTTGTTCTCCCTTCCACTATCTCCTTACAAGTTCCTTACATTTCTCTGAGCTTTTGTAGTTTCTTATGAAAAATGTCAATAATTCCTCAGCCCAAAAATTAGGGATAAGGAAATGTCTTGAAATTGCTTCCAACTCTGATCTTAGGATTTGAGGATACTTGGTCTAATATTGGGCATTCTGGACTCTGCCTTGAGATAGAGAACAAGGAGAACCCAAACATTTCTTAGGGCACTGTTGGCAGGGCCCTGCAGAACACACATGCCTAAGGGCAAATTGTCCTGAATTAATTCCCTTCACATGGCCATTCTTCTAGAGAATCAGGTGCTATAGAATCTTCAGGTCTTTAGTGTTATAGAATGCTCACTTCAGAAGTGGAAAAGGCAAATAATGTGGGCATTCTAAAGAATCCCATGATAGGATGGGTTGGAAATACTCCATTAGTCTTCAGACCCTGGGATTAATACCCTAATATTTTTAATCCTTTTATTATCTTTTTTAATTAAAGTTTTTTATTTATGAAACATATATGCATGGGTAATTTTTCAACATTGACCCTTGGAAAGCCTTCTGTTCCAAATTATCCCCTCCTTCCCCTTCTCACCTCCCCTAGATGGCAGGTAATCCAGTACATGTTAAATATGTTAAAGTATATGTTAAATCCAATATATGTACACATATTTATACAGTTATCTTGCTGCACAAGAAAAATTGGATCAAGAAGGAAAAAAAAACTGAGAAAAAATCAAATGCAAACAACAACAGAGAGAGAATGCTCAGTTCCCACAGTTCTCTCTCTGGGTGTAGATGGCTCTCTTCATCACTGAATAATTGGAATTGGTTTGAATCATCTCATTGTTGAAGAGAACCATGTATATCAGTATAACCTTGTTGTTGCCATATATAATGATCTCCTGTTCTGCTAATTTCTCTTAGCATTAGTTTATGTAAGTCTCTCCAGTACTCTCTGAAATAATCCTGCTGGTCGTTTCTTTTCTTTTTTTATTAAAGCTTTTTATTTGCAAAACATATGCATGGGTAATTTTTCAACATTGATCTTTGCAAAACTTTCTGTTCCAAATTTTTTCCCTCCTCCATACTCCCTCCCCTAGATGGCAGGTAGTCCAATACATGTTAACTATGTTAAAATATATGACAAATCTAATATATGTATACATATTTATACAGTTATCTTGTTGTACAAGAAAAATCGGATCTACAAGAAAAAAAGCTTCAGAAGGAAAACAAAATGCAAGCAAACATCAACAGAAAGCATGAAAATGCTATGTTGTAGTTCACACTCAGTTCCCACAGGCTTCTCTTTGGGTGTAGATGGCTCTCTTCATCACTGAACAATTGGAACTGGTTTGAATCATCACATTGTTGAAGAGAACCATGTCCATCAGAACTAATCATCTATGGTCTTGTTGCTGTGTATGATCTCCTGGTTCTGCTTATTTCACTTAGCATCAGTTCATGTAGGTCTTTCCAGGCCTCTCTGAAATCATCCTGCTGGTCGTTTCTTACAGAACAATAATATTCCATGGCATTCATATACCATAGTTTATTCAGCTATTATTTAATTGATGGGCATCCATTCAGTTTTCAGTTTCTACCCACTAGAAAAAGGGCTGCTACAAATATTTTTGCACATGTGGATCCCTTTCCCACCTCTAAGATCTCTTTGGGATATAGGCCCAGTAGAAACACTGCTGGGTCAAAAGTTATGCACAGTTTGATAACTTTTTGAACATAGTTCCAGATTGCTCTCCAGAATGGTTGGATCTGTTCACAGTTCCACCAACAATGTATCAGTGTCCCAGCTTTCCCACATCACTTCCGACATTGATCATTATCTTTTCCTGTTATCTTAGCCAATCTGAGAGGTATGTAGTGGTATCTCAGAGTTGTCTTAATTTGCATTTCTCTGATCAATAGTGATTTGGAGCACCTTTTCATATGACTAGAAATAGTTTTAATTTCATTATCTGAAAATTATCTGTTCATGTCCTTTGACCATTTATCAATTGGAGAATGGTTTGGATTCTTATAAATTTGAGTCAATCTCTATATATTTTAGAAATTTATTTAGGAAATAAATTTAGAAATTTAGAAATGTAAAAATGTTTTCCCAGTTTATTGCTTCCCTTCTAATCTTGTCTACATTAGTTTTGATTGTACAAAATTTTTTTAACTTAATATAATCAAAATTATCTATTTTGTGATCAATAATGATCTCTAGTTCTTCTTTGGTCACAAATTTCTTTCTCTCCATAGAGCTGAGTGAATACCCTAATCTTAATATGGATTTATTACCAGTCACAAATCAATCTCTGTTACCTTATTCATAATTGATTACTTTTAAGACCAAGGCAGATGTAATTCATTAGCAAATGCTGGTATATAGTTGAGTCTGAAAGGAACTGAAGCCAGAGGAAGGGAATGCCATGTTTAAACCAACAACCCATGGCACTAACAGTAAACCCAAGATAATACTGTTCCTCATATAGATTATTTTTTTCCCGAGGCAATTGAGGTTAAGTGATTTGCCCAGGGTCACACAGCTAGGAAGTGTTAAGTGTCTGAGACCAGATTTGAACTCAGCTCCTCTTGACTTCAGGATTGGTGCTCTATCCACTGCACCACCTAGTTGCTCCCTCATATAGACTCTTGATGCAACTAGGCCTTCATTAGATTGTGAGCTCCTTGAGAGTAAGGAAAATCTTTCTCTTTTTGTATCCCCAATGTGTTTCCCAGTGACTGGTACATAATAGTCACTTAATAAATGTTTATTAATTAATTGATAGTGTTTTGCATAAGGGTCCCTAGATTCCTTTGGTCCTTTTGTGTTTATTCTTTCCTGGTTTTAAGTGAATGACTACTCTAAGAACTATATGAGCCAGAAAGGTCAGAAAGTCCTCCTGAGTCATATGGTAGTAAATGAAGAGATCCTGGCAACTGTGCCAGGGCTCTTGGAGAGGATAGCCTCTGATGAGAAGAAAACTGGACCAAGCCTTGCTGAATTTCCTGAAAATATCTGTTCAGAGAGTGAAATGGAGGTAAAATGTAAATATCTAATTGGCACATTTGCAAATTGTTTTATGTTCTGATGAACTTTATGTGTTATTAATTAAATTACTTTATCCTATTCTGTTAATGTGTACTTTTGGGAATTTTTTTTGTTTGCTTTATCCTTTCTTCTGTGTAGGAATAAATTACCTATTCCTTCCTTGATTCATACTATATCAAATACCTTTTTCCTTTGTCTCTTCAGAGAAATACCTATACAATCTTAGAATAACAACCTTCCGGGAAAAGGTTAAGCAGTATTCCATTTGAAACAGTGTAATATGTATATGAAAAAGAGCCCTAGGATTAGATTCAGAAAATGAGCAGTCAAGCCCTCTTTCTGACATGAACTGTTTGTGTCCATTTAATAAATTTTTAGCTAGGTAAACAGAATACTGAACCTAGAGTCAAGGAGATCTTAATTCAAATATGGTCTCTAACATTTAACTATGTGACCACA
>JAJPUD010000566.1:162174-198220 GCA_023553655.1 Myrmecobius fasciatus | reverse complement strand
CCTTAAATAATATGCAAATGTGATTATTATTCTGCTTATAAAGTAGAATATTTAAGTTGCCTATAATGCACACAAGAAGGTATATACCCCTTTTTCCACCCCTAGAAAACAATAGGGATAGAAGACATTAAAAGCATAAGGTAACTGAAAAATCCATGAACATTTCCACTTGTGAATCCCTTTTCCTTTCTCCACTCCCACCCCAAAAGATCAAAAAGCATATGCACACATATAAGTGTCAGACTAGTATCCCAAGATATAGATTGAAAACTACTAATAACATTTCACTTTTAATCATTGTTATACTTTTCTGAATCTCAGAGTTTCAAGATTTATTATTCAATTGTTTTTCAATTGTGTCTAACTGTGACTCCATTTGGGGTTTTCTTGGCAGAATCATTTGCCTTTTCCTTCTCCAGTTCATTTTACAGATGAGTAAATCAAGGCAAAAGGTTTAAGGAACTTGCCCAGAATCACATAGCTATTAAGTGTCTGAGGTCAGATTTGAACTCAGGAGGATGAGTCTTCCTGATTCTAAACCTGGCACTCAATATCTAGGAATAAATTCCATGTGCTTTTCTGATAGTTTTGGACCCAGAACGATGTAGCTACACATGTCAATGAATTAAGTACATTTCACCTATAATTGAGTGAAACTTATTTGATATCCAAGGTCAGAATATATACTCTCCTCTCTATAAATACAGGTTGAATACAAAGGGAAAAAACCCTCCACTTCTTGGGGGACTGCTCAGGACAATTATTTACTGTTCTGTATTAAAATTTTGCACCCCTCAGGGCTGCAGTAAAGGCCTTGCTTTGGGTTCTGATGGAAAGGCTACTTCTTCATGATCATAAAAAGAAGTTTAAATCATCTCCTGTGATCTAGCCTGCTGTTACCAGCTGCAATCTACACTCCTACATTATGCATGATTCTTGACTGCTCATACTAGGGGAAAAAAGATACACCGCTCCATTAGTAATTCCCAGTGTTATGCTAAGCATTTCCAGTCTACTGCTGTTAATTAATGTTAATATAGGACTGCTCACATAATAAACTTACTACTTGTGCTAGTAAAGCCATACAATAGTCCATTTATTTAGGATCAATAAAGACAATTCAAAATTAATTTTTTAGCAGTAAGATGACTACAATGTGGCTGACTTTGTGGAAAGAGCACATATTATTAAACAGGAAAGGAGCCATATAGGACCCTTGCTGTGTGCCAAGTTGACTTTGTCCATACACACTCTCAGGAAATATCAGTTTTTTCCTTCTTTCTATCCTATACTTCATGTCTTATTTACACCACTTGGTAATCAGTATGAATTTAGTATTTGCCTTCATTTGCTTTAGTGTTTTCTGCAATCATTTGCACCCTAGACTAAATTAATTGAATTAATTAGCTTAACTGATTCATTTGCAACAATTCCATTTCTTTCTTGTTCTGTTGCTTTTATTTTTTCTCATTTGTGTCTTTATCCATGATATTTTAATCTCTCTCTCTTTTTTTTTTTTTTGCTGAGGCAATTGGGGTTAAGTGACTTGCCCAGGGTCACACAGCTGTTACGTGTCTGAGACCAGATTTGAACTCAGGTCCTCCTGACTTCAGGGCTGGTGCTCTAACCACTGCGCCACCTAGCTGCCCCCCGATATTTTAATCTCGATTCAAAACTTCTCAGTTTTTATACTGTTCCTTCCACTTTCTCCACGTCTTCTCTGACAACTCCTTCCCATGTAATAGTATTAGAGGTAGAAGAAACCTCAGAGATTATTAGTCCAACCTTTTTCTTTTAAATTTAAGTAAACTGTGTTTAAGTTTAAGTAAACTGTGGTTGCACAGGTCATAAATATCAGAGCTGGGATTTGAATTCAATTTCTCTTGGATGTGTTGTTTTTATGTTATCTTCTCTATTAGACTGTGAGCTTCTTGAGATCAGGAATTCTTGTTCCTTTTTCTATATCCCTAGTGCTTAGCATGGTGCCTGATACATTTATTGTTATTATCCAGTCATGTCCAACTCTTCATGACCAATTTTGGGGGTTTTCTTGGAGAAGATAATGGAACAGTTTGCCATTTCCTTATGCAGCTCATTTTACAGGGTTAAGTGGCTTGCCCAGGGGAACTTAGCTAGTAAATGTTAAGTGTCTGAGGTCATATTTGAATTCAGGTTCTCCTGACTCCAGGACCTGTGCTCTATCCATTGTGTGTCTATCCACTAACTGCCCCTAGTATGAATCCTTTTTTAAAGGATTCTTATTTTAATTAAAAATTAAACTTTTTTTTTATAGGATTCCTCTTTCTCTGTCCTTTCTAAATTCCAGAATGCTGAACTGATAGAAAGCACACAATGAACCCTTGTTGAATGGATGTGATTCAATTATTTAAATACTGTGATATTGTTTTTTGGTATTTATTGACAAAAAAAATAGGAATATATCCAAATAAGGTTATTCTTTGGATATGTTAAATTCAGACACATAAAATGACATGGTGCAAATTGCTCTCTAATTGAATCTTGTATAATTTCAGTCCTAGAAACAAGGAAACAAACCCTTCTGCTCTTATAAGAGATATGGGGACTTTTCACATAGGAAAGTATAGGTCTGGCAGGTGAGGTTGCTATGTTAGTTGTTTTTATCTATATTTTTTGGTGGTGGTGGTATTTCAAGGAAGGGTTCGGTGGAGGGGGAGGGGTTAAGATAGAGAAGGGAATGATTATGGTATAAGAATAAAAAATAATAGTAAATCTATAAGTATGTTATCTAGGATATTTTGACTTTTAAAATAAAAAGTGGGTGACAAATTAGAGGAGCAACAATCTCTGGATGGGGAAAGAATTCATGATTTAAAAACAGGATTACTGGAATCACAAAAAAATGGACAATTTTAGTTATGCAAAATCAAAAAAAGTTTTGTAGTATCAACACTAAATAAAATTGGTTTAATTAAAATGAGAAGGAAAATAAATAACTAGAAAAATTTTCTTTGTTTCCTTGACACATAATTTCATTTTCAAGATAACTAAGGAACTGATTTAAATTTATAAGATAAGAACTATATCCCAATTGATAAATCGTCTAAAGATAAATAGTCTAAAGTGAATACACAGTTCTTATGGGAAGAAATCTGAGCAATTTATAGTCATGTGAAGAAATGTTCTAAGTTATTGTTAATTGGACAAATGCAAAGTATGCAATGCTGAGGTTCCATTTCATACCCACTAGATTGGCAAAGTTGACAAAAAAAAAGAAAATGATAAATGTTGGAGGAACTATAGGAAAACAGGAACATTAATGTATTTTTGGTAGAGCATGAATTAATTGTTCAATATTTTCTGGAAAGCAGTTTTATGTTAAGTTTCAAAGGTACTGAACTGGGTACTCTTTGACTCAGCAATACTCCTTTTAGAACTACATGCCAAAGAAAACAAAGAAAAAGGAAAGGGATTTGCACATGCAAAATACTTATAGCAACTCTTTGCTGTGGCAAAAAACTGTAAATAAGGAAACTCTCATCAGGGGACAGAAGATCAACAACTGTTACATATCAATTTAATAGAATAGTTTCGTGCTGTAAGAAATGATGAAATGGACTGTTATGGAGAAACTTGGGAAGACTTTTATGAATTGGTAAAGAGCAAAGTGAGTAACACCAGGATAGCAATTTATATAATAAGTACAATTTTGTAAAAATAAACAACTTTGAAATTTTTAAGTACTCTGACTAATAAAGCGACTGATCACAATTTTGTAGAAAACCATGATGAAACATGCTACCCACCTCCTGACAAGAGGAAATGCATTCAGACTACAAAATGAGACTGTATTTATTTCTTGGCTATGACAAAGGCAGGAATTTTTGCTTGATTATGAATATTTTTATAAAGTTTTTTTCTATCATTGGAATGAGACTAGGATGTAGAAGGGAGAGAAAATTGATTTTTGTTAATTGAAAAAATTAAATTTAAAGAGGAATAAAGATAATAGGCTGAATCAAAAGGAAGATTGAAAAAAGAAACAAAATAAATATGAAAGAGAGAAACAGGATTGGAGAAGAAATTAAACTAATAGGAAGTTACTTAGAAAATAGATATGTGGTATGTCTGGTTCAGAGAACCTGGATACTTCTAATATTAACTACTGAGGGACATCACTGCCTCATTGTCGTTGCCATTGCCTCATCTGTAAAATGAAAAGGTTGGATTAGAAGGCATCTACACTCTCTTCTAGCTTTAGATAAATGATTCTCTAACTAAATAGAGAAGTGGAAAACCCCTCACATTTTCTCACCTATGTGCCTACTTCAGGGGACCAGTTTATTCTAAAATGCCTTTTGTAGAAGCTCTGCTCAGAAAGTTGCAGCCATTGACAGGGCATCATGGAACTTTTTCTTATGTTCTCCAAGAGTGTAGTCCCATCCTCTATCTGTTTTTTTTTTTTGGGGGGGGATAGAGGAGGTAATATATCATCATAAATGAAAAGGAAAGGTAAATGAATAGTAGCAACAACATTTCCTCTATCCTTTGGATTTTTTCATCTTGAAATAGTTAGATCACCTAGGAAATGATCTATGTATATGAAGCAGCAGCTATGAAGAGTTCCAGGTAAACAAGGGAGTTCTAAATAAATTATTATTGATGCTTTTTAAAGATGCCATTTTAATTTTCCCCATATACTTTCCCTTATTTTTTCCAGAGAGAGTAAACTCACATAATAAATATTTTTATAAAATAGGAAATAACATTTTTTCAATTACATGTAAAAACAATTTTTAAGATTCATTTTTTCTCAATAATATTTTATTTTTCCAAACACACAGATAGTTTTCAACATTCATTTTTGTAAGATTTTGTGTTTCAAATATTTTTCCCCTTCCTCCCTTACCTTTATTCTTCCCAAGACAGCAAGCAATCTGATATACATATACTATCTTTTTAAACATATTCCATATTTATCATGTTGGCAAGAAAAATCAGACCAAAAGGGAAAAACTACAAGAAACAAAATGCAAACAAACATTCCTCTCCCAATTCTCAACCCCTGCCAAAAAAAGGTGAAAATACTATGCTTTTTAAAAGCTTTTAAATTTTTAAAAAAATTTTTCCACAGTTACATTTAAAACAATTTTTACATTTTTTTAAACTTTGAATTCCAGATCTTCTTCCTTAGCCCCACTCCCAGTCCCCATTAAGAAAGCACATGTGAAGTTATGCAAAACATTTTTGTAACTCATATTGTGAAATAAAACATAGACTCCCCCTCCCCGCCAAAAAAAGCCCTCATGAAAAATAAATTAAGGAGAGAAAGAGAGAGAGAGAGAGAGAGAGAGAGAGAGAGAGAAAGAGAGAGAGAGAGAGAGAGAGAGAGAGAGAGAGAAAGAAGGGGGGGGAAGGGAAAGAAAAGGGGACAGGGGAGAATGCTTTAATCTGCATTCAGACACAATCATTTTTTTCTCTGGATATGGAGAGGATTTTTCATCATAAGTCCTTCAAAATAGTCGTGGATCATTAAAATACTATGCAGTCTCCATAGTTCTCTATCTAGATATGGATGGCATTTTCTATCCCAAGTCTCTGAACTATTTTGGATCATTGCATTGCTGAGAAGATATGTCTATCATAGTTGATTATCACATGATCTTGCTATTATTATGTACAATGTTCTCTTAGTTCTGCTCACTTCACTCAGTGTAGGATTCATTTTAAAACATCTTCCAAATTCTCTCTCTCCCCCTTCTTCCCTCCTTCTCATACAAACGATTTATTTTTTGATACAAAAAAGAATAGAAAAAAATTGGTATAATTAATCAAAATATTGAAAAAAATCTGAAAACTTATGTAAAAATAAAAAACTTTTGCAAAAGAATGCGAGTGGGGATTTCCCTTTCCTCTTTTTAAATAGGTGATGAAGTAATAGAGAAAAGAATAACATCATCATCATCCTCTTCATCAAGGATCCTCAGCCTTAGTAATCGCCTCTCCCTCTTTGATTGGCTTATGGAGCTAAGTACTCTAAAACCCCATTTAAGGAGAGTGCTCAGCTCAGACAACTCCTAATTTCTCACCTGAATGCACTACTTTGGGACTTCTCTGACTGACTTCTGACTTTTTCCACCATCTCCCCCAATAAGGACATCTTCCCCCATTTTCTTTCCAACTTCCTTTTGTATATTGTCTTCTCCCATTCAGTTGTAAAGTCTTTGAGGACAGAGTCTATGTCCTTGAGTCTAACTCAAACCTGCTTTACAGGATTGTGGCAAGGATCAAATTACATCATGTATGTAAAATACTTTGCAAATCTTTAAAAGCATTAGATAAATGTCAACTAATAGTAGAATGTAAAATCCTTGGGATCAGGAACTGTTTTATTTTTATTTTTTATACTTCCTACCCTGCCTCCCCTACATATTCATCCTCTGTCCTCCTTCCATCTTGGCACATAGTAGGCACTTGATAAATGCTTGCATATAATGGAACTCCTAGCAGTCTTAACAATCTGATGTAGTGGAAAAATTATAGAATTTGTTGGCAGAGAAATTAGTTTTAAATCATTGTCTGCCATTTACTACCTGTGTGACTTGGGCAAGCCATTTAATATTTCTGGGCCTATTTTATAATCTGTAAAACAAGGAACTCCTGGTGGAGTACATGACTTCCAAGGTCCTGTCAATCTCTCAACCTTCTGATCCTATTTTAGTAAGCAATGGGCAGCTGCAGTGGTTCAATACCTCTGGGGTATTTAAACAAATCTTAGGCTTCTTGATTTGATTTTATTTGACATATTCACAGACTGAGAGAGCCTTATTATTATTAATGACCTGATCAAATAAAGCAATTCATTGCTGACTAGACTATCTCTGAGACAGCTTCTAATTCTAAAATTCTATTTGGGAACCTAGAATTTTCAAACACAGCAATTTAGGTAAATAGCCTCTGTGACTGGGTCAGTTTCCTATGAGCTAAACCTTCATGAATTAGTCCTTTTTTATTTGCCCAAAACTTTTCCTTTGCCCAAAAGGTAGTTTGCTTTCTACCAGAATCCTACAACATCCCTACAGTGTTGGGAGGATTGGAGAAGGGGTAAGTAGAGGAGACCATCTCTTACAAATAAGGCTCATTTGGCGTGGACAGATGTATAGCTGTGGGCAGTATATGGTTTTCATTTCATAGTCATCAAACAAAGCAACAAAATTACCCCAAATGTGAAAGCAAACCCCTTCCCTCTCTTCACAAAAAAGGGTTAAGCAAATGCTTGAAAATTCATTCTTTTAGTCCAAATGAAAACAAAACCAGCTACAGAGATGGCAATCAGCCTGGCTCAATTCCAGATCAATGTACTCCCTTTCCTTGCCTCAGGCTTTCTGCTTTGAACTGAGATGTTGAAAGCCTCTTAAAAATATTCCTTTCTTCTACCTTTTCAACTGTAAATCGAAATATCCCTACTGAGTTTTGATTCTGAGTCTGGGAATCCATGGTATTCTACGACTCTCCTGGCTATCATGCAGTTGGAACTTGGGCAAAAATAAATGACACTAATCATATTTTCTTATTCTCTTCTAGCTTCACATAATCCTGTATGTTGCCACACAATTTTAAAGAAATTCCCTAATGTAGAGTAGGGCTCCAGAGATCGTCTTTTCATGTCCTGGTATCCTGTTTTCTCTTCTCAATCACTAGTCTACTCCTGGTCTATTTTCATTATCTCTTTTTCTTTTCCACTCTTCCTTACCCCTAATCTCTCTCTCTCTCTCTCTTTTTTTTTTCTCAAGGGAAGATACTTTGATATGTTTCTGCGGTGTACCAAGTACATTTTGTCTCAGTCCATATTCCTCTGAAGGCTATGGATTTGGAACCTTTCCAAGACAATGGATTTAGGTTTGTGTTAAGGTCAGGCAAACATAATTTTTCATTTTCCTTTGTGGTACCATCCATAACTACTTTGCCCTTTGCCTCTTGGCTGGGAGTTCTCAGCTTTTTTTTGCTCTAGATCTCAAGCTGATGTAGGCAACTGAACTTTTAACGGGGGGATAAAAAGAGAAGCTTCCCACTGCTACCCACAGTTGCCAGGGCATCTAGGTTGCTCCTTATATCGGGCAACAGATGTTCATGAAACTACTGCCAAAGAAGAGCAAAGGGCAAGAGTACATGTGTTACTCTGCTCTAGAGGATTAAAAAAACCAAAAGGTTTCTTGGCTACTTCATTTAGCAGGATGATATGCACTGATGTGAAGGATGAGAATCTGCAGAGTTCCATCATCCAAAAACCTGCAGAGAGGACAGATCTAGGAAAGACCTCTCCACAGACAAAACTGTCAACGTGTCAACTAGTATTGGTATGAACAGCAAGTCCCACAAGATAACAAGACCTTGGATGCAATACTACACCAAGAATAATCTAAAGCATTGGTACAGTAATGACAGCTACTGGTTATTCCCCAGTATTGCATATTTCCTGCAACAGGAAATAAGGCTTCCATTGGAGATTCGGGGCTGACTAAGACTAATTTCAACTCGTTGAAATTTTCATCTTATCATGTCCCACTTTTCACATTACTATCACTCTTGCATCCACAAAATCAGAATTAAATACACAATTATAGCAATTTAACCAAAATAATTAAAAACCAACATAAATAATAAAAAGGAAGTTCTTCCTCTTTGGAAGTGTTTAAGAAGTTGCTGGACAGCTACCTTGTCAGGGAATCCTTCAGATTTGGATTAGACTAGATAGCCTCTTAGCTTCCTTGATTCAGTATTTAAGATACTGCCTAAGCTATCAGTTTAGAAAGGGCTCTTTCTCTCCTCTGACTCTGCAGAGCAGGGCATTTTTCAGAATCCAAGAGAAATCTTGGAAGGGATATATTTAAATGTCATAGTGCCAGCCAGACACAGTAGATACTCAATATATATTTGTTGAATTTGAACATAATAAAAAGTAATAAGACTTTATATCTATGTAGTTCTTTGAACTTCTCCAGGTGATTTCACATTTAACAGTGAAATATGTTCTCATTTGTGACAACTCTGACACATCTAATTCACAAACATCTACCCTTCAAAGAAATGAGGAAATCCATCTTAAGAAATTAATGGATTTTATTGCAGAAATGCTAGTCATTCATTCTTGAGAACTCACAGAAAATGAGAACATCCCCTATAAGCTGAAAAAGAACAAGTTAAGCATCCATATTTCAAAGGGAAAAAGGACAACTCTGATAATTGCCAACCAGTCCCCTTATCTGGTATACCTGGGAAAATATGGGAACAAATCATTCAACAATCAATTTACAGTCACCTAGAACAATATTTTACAGCGGTTGCAAAGACTCTGTGAAGAGCAAATCATGTCAGGACAATTTAATTTTCTTCTCTTATAGAGTGAAGAGTTAAAACAGAACAAGGTGAATCAATAGATACAATATCTTGGAATTTTGAATAACAGCCCACATATCATTTTCATTATTAAGCTTGTGTATTCATACTGCTATTAGGTTGGTACATTTCTGGCTAAAGGTTCCCACTAAAAGCGCAATTATTCATGGTTCAGGATGAATTTATGAACACCTCTCAATAGACTTCACCTCTTCTATATTATCCTGTTTTCAATGTTTTGAGAATATTGGATAAAATGAATATGTGAAAAATTGACAGAATAGAAAGTATTTTCTCTCTTTTTCTGACTCCTGGGGTTATATCATTACATCCTAGAAGCTGAGGAGTACAATTAGTTCTAGTATCATAGTATTATAAATTTAGCATTAGAAGGGACTACAGAAATAATTAGAAGTTAGATGTGAATCTAACTTCCTCATTTTACAAATGAAGAAACTGAGACCTGATTAAGCTGGTTAGAGAAGTTAAAGAATTATATGACCACATATTGTTCATGAACACCCTAACTTCATTCTTTGGCTGTTTAAATTGTAATATATGAATATATTTCACATGATTGCACATATATGATCTATGTCAAATTATTCACCATCTTAAGGAAGGGGGAGATGAAGGAGAGAGGGAAAAGATCTGAACTCAAACATAAAAAAAGTGTTTTAAATTTTCTTTACATGTAAATAGGAAAAAATAAATATTATTAAAAAAACCAAATTGTTAGGTGATAAATGGGAGGTTGGTTTGGACCCTAAATCGCCATATGACCTCAGGCAAGATGTTTCCTATGGTGTGCTGGAGCCAGCTTTAATCAAATTGTTAAATTTTTCATAGGCGTATTTATACCTTGGAAATTGGTCAATGATATAAATCAGAGCTAGGATTATTGTTTTGTTGATTGTCTAAACTTAAAAAGTGCTGGGAAAATATTACTAATGAAGATTAAACTGAAAAGTGCATTGTGGGTACACAATTTTTGGAGAACATTTTTTGGGGAACAACATTTACCAGTACACTCCTAGATGCTTCCTTGTGGCTTTGAATATTCTCATTTTACAAATGAAGGGGTTTTACTAGGTGATCTCATCTAGATCCCTTTGAATATACCCAAATCCCCTAGCTTTAGATCTAGGTCAAGCTCTAAAATGATATGATCTTAAGAATTTTCATTAATAGATGTGAATGCTGGATTCATATCTTTGTAACTGTCATAAAGCCAGCAGACAAAGGCATATGAGGAAAAAAAGGCTTCAGAAAAAAAAAAATTAAAGAAGACAGAGCATTCAAGTCACCACTACAGAGATTAGTCAGTTTGCTTGTTGTAAGTAGAAAAATAGCAAAAATCAAATTCAGCACATGCCTCTCTACTAGACTATCATTTTTGACTAAGAAATTGCAAAGTAGTTTCAGTTTTAAAGATCTAGAAATGCTGATATAACCCATGGTGTTTGTGTCAGGCTGTGTGTGTGTGTGTGTGTGTGTGTGTGTGTGTGTGTGTGTGTGTATGAAAGTGGGAGAGAGAGAGAGAAATTCATAAAATGTCCTCCAGTGAGTAATGTGGAACAAAAGATATAGATTGGTGTTTCCTGGAGAATTAGGCTGTGGCTATTGGGAGGATGCCCAAGATTTAAGCAACTTTATTACTGCCAAGAATGTTGGACAGGAGCCCCACCTACCCAACCCATTCAGTTGGAAGCCCCCAGGCTAATATTCTTGGTTATTGTCCTATGTTCTCTAAGATGATCATGACATTTAGGAGGTGATGTCTCGGCATTCTAGTAAATTGGATTTAAGTGAGGGGGTGTTGGTCCAAATAACTAGCCTCATTTCCCCTCCAGAGCCATCTGGGTCCAGTGGCCAGAGGTAGATCACTACAACCTAAGATGACCCTGCTTGAAATGGGAGACTTTGGCTTTTTTTAAGCTAAGGTCTTTAACAAATCTCATTTTGACTGAGGCTGCACTCATTCAGGAATCATGGCTAGGTAAGAAAGAAATGAAGTAAAGAATGGCCTTTTTTTAATGTAATGAAAAACAAACAATCTTGGAATAGAAGACCCTTAGCATTTTTGGCTGAAACAGTAACAATTGCCATTTACATTCACTCTGAGGCAATCAGGGCCCAAAGATCAAGGGGATTTTGGCTTAGGACCTTGGAGGGAGGGAGAAAGAGAAGGAGGAAAGGAGAAGGAAAGAGAAAGGGAAGGAAGGAAGAAGGGAGTAGAGGAGGAAGGGAAGGAGGGAGGGAAGAAAGGAGGGAGGGAGAAAGAAAAAGAAGGGAGGAAGGAGAAGGAAAAAGGGAGGAAAGAGGAAGGGAAGGAAGGAAGGAAGAAGGAAAGAAGGGAGGGAGAGAGGGAGAGAGAAGGAGTGGAAGGGAGGAAAGGAGGGAAAAAGAAAGAGAGAGAGGGAGGAAGGGAAGAATAAAGGGAGGGGAGGGAGGGATGAAGGAAGCTGTGTTGTTAGTCTTTGATGGGACAGCTCTATGGCAGTTAGGTGGCACAGTGGATGAAATGCTGGGCCTGAAGTACATAAGATTCTTCTTCTTGAGTTAAAATCTCACTTATTAAAATATGATCCTAGGCAAGTCATTTATCATGTTTACTTCAATTTCTTCATCTGTAAAATGAACTGGAGAAGGAAATGGCAAACTACTCTAGTATCTTTGCCAAGAAATGACTGAACAACAAAAGCAACAAGTCAAGTTGTAGGCTGGAGTCAGAGAGTGGCAACTGAGGCAGAGGAAAATGAGTGGAGATTAAAGGGCTGATTAAATCTAAGGTCTTGTCTGGAAAGATTTACATGAATTGATGCTGAGTAAAAGAAGCAGGGCCAGGAATACATTGCACATAATAACAGCAAGACTGTGCGATGATCAACTATGAAAGACTTGGTTCTTCTCAGTGGTTCAGTGATCCAAGGCAATCTCAATAAACTTTGGATAGAAAATGCTATCTGCATCCAAAAAGAGAACTAGGGGGATTGAATATAAATCGATGCATGCTATGTTCATATCTTTTTTTCCTCTTTTTTTCTTCTTTCATGGTTTTTCCTTTTTGTTCTGATTTTTCTCTCTCAACATGATTCCTAAAGAAATGTGTATTTAAAAATTATATATATATATATACATATATACATATATATATATATAAAACCAGAAAAAAGAAAACAATTAATTTTTTTAAGGGAAAAAAAAATCTAAGGCTTTGCTAAACACTAAAATAGCCCGAGTTTTGAAGAGTTGAAGTTCCTCTGTAGGATAGAAACCACATAGAGATGGCATTTCAACACAGGTCCAACAGATGACAGAGGAGAAGAGCAGCCCAACCTGCAGAGAGCAGTTCAATAAAGAAAATGGCACAGCCCAGTCTTTATAGAGCCCAGCTACCCAAAGTTTGTGGATAGCAAATCAATTCTTGAAGTTTGCACCTCTTTGAGGGTTCAGAATATAGTACTTTGGAGGCAGAAAAGAAGTTCAGTGGAGATGTTGTCAGTCCTTAAGAATGGTCTTGGACAACCTGCTCTTAGGACATAAGTATCCCACCTCTCCCCTCAAAAACACACCTTTGGTTCCTCGTATGCCATCTGGGTGCTGGTATACCCTCTTTACATTGTTCCCTAATCACGTATGTTGCCTTTGTATATTTCTTCTCTCATGGGTTTACCATAATTGGTGGGAATGTAGGCACTTCTGTGTAGTGGTAAGATTTTACTTGTAAGTTATTTGGCTGTGTTGTTTAATTAAATGTATTTTAATTTGAACTAATGTGTCTTCTAGTTGGTCTGATAAAAAGGTTTTGAGTAGAAGCTGACTGAAGACATTGAATGAGGGTGTGTGTAGGGGGAGAAGAGAGAGGTTAATTTTTAAAAGACTCCTGTGCAATGGGATCTGGGGTTATACATAAATTATTCCATTTGATTCTTTCCACAACTTTGAGAAGTAGATATTTCAGGTGATGAAATCTTATTTTATAGGAGAGAACTCAGAATTAAGATTGCAAAGTGGCTCCCCCAGGATCATATTAACTAGTAAGTATCAAAGGCAGGACTGAAATCCAGATTTGATCTCCACTATCTCATGATGTTTCTTAGAGCAGAGTCTGTTAGAGAGTTTAGATTTAGTGACTCTTCTGTAAGTAACAGGACAAGAGGGAAATCTAGAAGAGAAAGTTAGTTGCTTTTCTAAGCATATTATTTTTAAATACAATCTAGAGGCCCTCATTCTTGACAGAATGATGATCTGAATAAAAGCTAAAGAAATAATCTTGCAATGCCATGACTATATCATTCTTCTCATAAGCTTTCAAACTTCCAATTCCATGGAAAGGATTGAGTCTTTAGGCTTTCAGAAATTTGCAGAAAAATATGCCATATTTTTTTAAATTTTTCAATAATTTTGCAATCAGCCATGTAGTGACTCAGATTCTTCCTTCTCCTCCTTTTTCTTTTGTCTCTCTTTTGATTTGTCAACCAGTGACAATACCCGAAGATCTCAAAGCATAGATCCTGTCAGTTTCTATCAGCAAATTGGAAAGTGAAGAAAATTGGTGAAACTTCATTGACACATATTAGAGATGAATCTTTCTTATAAAAATCAGAAAAACTAGAAAATCATCTCTGGTATTTTCACCTTCAGAGGTTGATCTGTCACTAGAGAGAGCCTTGATAGTTAGGGAAGTTCAACTTGAAATACCAAACCAAAGACTCTATGTATCTGATATTTCTAGCACTTCTGAAGCTTAGGTTAGCTATAAGAATGCATTTCAACAAATCTTATTAGGATATATAGGTTTTGTGTGTGGTTTGTGTTTTCTTTCCTAGCATGAATGCTGAATTACCATAAAAACCAAAATAAAATAAAAAAAAAATCTTTTAGAAAAGCATTTGCTGCTAAATGGTAGAAAATAAAATAGGTACAAATGGCTAATCAACAGGACTTTCATGTCATAGGCATCTATAGCACAAGGTTGGCACTTCTATCATTCTAATATAGTCTCAAATATTGTTCTAGGCATCTGTTATTAATATTAGTTGCAGTTGTTAGATCTCTCTAATGTAAGTTTCTTGATATCAGGGACAATATATTATTCATTTTTAAAAGATGCTCTATCTCCTCCTCTTCCTTGTCCTCCCTGTCCCCATTTAGTGCTTCAGACCAAAGAAAGTGCCAAATGAACATTTGATTTTTATTCCATTTCTTTTGCTGATAGTGATAGCAGCTGATACTGATCAGAAATGGAGAGCTGCTTCTCTTTTGGGTTTTTTGTTTTTCCAGGTGCCTCCAGAGCTGTTTCCTTAATTTCAAAACCAAAGCACAAATGTGTTTTCTCTTTTCCCCAGCAGGCTAGAAACCCCATGATAGGGCCCTGAAACTTGTTTCTTGACATTCTGCAAGGAGAAAAGCTTTAGCAAGAGATTTATATTATAACAGTAATCCACATTCTTTCTTTTTCAATATTCTCTATGAACCTGGGAATTTCTGTAATTGGGGATATAGAATCCCTAATTTGGATTAGGCCTGTATATTTGGAATAGCTAAAAATGATAGATCATGGCTCACAAAACACTGCATTTCTCTGCAGTTTCCAAATGGTGGTAATTTGATTGGAGGAATTACTGAGAACAGATGCTAACTGATATACCACATACACACCCTACAGTGAGAAAAATGACAGACTTCACTCTAGTTGCTAAAAATATATTTAAATTTTAAATTGCCTTAATTGTTTCATTTTTTGATGTAGCACAACGAAAGTTTACTGGAAGAGCCAACGAAAAAGCAGGAGTTTCTATTAAAAAATGCTTCAGGGCTTGGATAAAATAAACACTCTGGCTACACCTATTGGCAAGCATTGTACTACAAGGGTGCTTTTCATTGCATTTCTTGGAGTAGCAAAACATTATCACATACATATCTCACAATTATTTACATCCTAATCACCCTCTAGTGATGAGTTCAGAATTGAGGCATTTTTCATTAGCATGGTTTACCATGGTAACTTGACTTAGATAAGCTTCTTCAGCTAGGTCTGTCATATGGCTTGGGAGTAGGCTTCTTTTTTCCTTAGCTATCATTGACCTCCTGCCAGTATATTCATCTTCTGATGTGTACTTGGTGGCAAATGGGTACCAAAAAAAAAAAGCTCAAATATGCATTTGAGAAGAAAGATAATTTGTTTCCTGTATTATGAAGCATAATTAGATACAGAAAGAACAGTACAAGACTGGAAAAGCAGAGTTTTAATTATAGCCTGAAAATACCATTTAGCTTTTCCTCACTTAAATCTAATTCATTCAAGTCAGAACATCATCCTCCTGATGTTATTGGTCCCCTTCTAGAGCAAGGATTAACAAAAAACAACAAAATACATTTAATCCAATCAGAGAAAGTGAAGGAAAGGGAAGTATGGCCCAATGCTCTGATCCTCAAAGGAGTTTTCAATAGTGTGACAAGTTTCTTTTCATTTGCATTCCAAAAGGAGAAGTGGTTTCTTCTGCCCGTGATCTAGCTACTAATGGCTTACAGCCTTTAGTATTACTTTGTTCCCTGTCACCAGAAAAATAGGTAATTTTAAAATTCTGATAAAAGCTGTTATCTCTACTTTTTTGGAACAATCTTACTGCACTTTTATATTCAGTCTCTTATCATAGTTTTTTATGTAACATTGTGTTCTCCCCTACCAAGGTATTCTGGAATATATCTCTTCAGGAAAAGAGACTTTTTTTTTTTTTAAATTTTATTTTGCCTAGCACCATGTCTTGCATGCTGTAGTATCTCAAAAAAAAAAAAAAAAAAAAGAAAGAAAAAATTAAGTCTAATCATGTAATTAATTTAATTATGATTTAGTCCATCTTATGCACTAATGAGAAAAATACTGATGGGCTCAGAAAGTAAATGAAAATTTAGATTAATTTTTATATCAGTTCTTTCTTATTTTCCTCTTTTTAAGTTAAAAAATGAGAGAGAATGATGGAGGGAATGAATCAGCTTGTCAGTACTTACTGAGGACCCACTGTGTGTTGTGTTGTGTTGTATATAACATAAGAAAATGAAAGAAGTTAAAAAGAAAGTGGTAAAAGAAGTCCCTTTTCTTTTTTGCTGAGGCAATTGAGGTTAAGTGACTTGCCCAGTGTCACAGAGCTAGGGAATGTTTAATGTTTAAGGACAGATTTGAACCCAGGTCCTCCTGACTTCAGGGCTGGTGCTCTGTCCACTGCATCATCTAGCTGCAGAAGTCCCTTTTCTAAAGGAGATTTTAAAACAAAACACACACACATGCAGAATAGGATGTTAAGACAACAGACACACAGAAAGATAGTCAATTACAGCTTGATGTACCTGCTAAAGTCATTACTGAAATGATTGGAGGTGCTAATTTGACAGGGTTTCATGAAGGAGGGGGGATTTGAATAATATTTTGGAGGAAGTGAAAGACATGGATTTTCTGAAAAGGAAAAGGAAGAGAATGATAATGAATGAATAAAAAGTATTGTCCTAAATTATGGAGAAACACACAGAAAAGTAAGACAGTTTCTGATATCAGAGAGCTCACATTATAATGTGAAGGCCACCCACAAGGGAGGTTTAACATCAAATCAGATACAACGGACCAGTAGTATTTAGTGTACAGTGGCAAAGCAGATAATACATCTTTTGTGTGTGTGTGTGTGTGTGTGTGTGTGTGTGTGTGTGTGTGTGATTTCTACTTGAAAAACTATATCCATTTCTTTTTAAAAATTATATTTTAATTTATTTTAATAATTAATAATATTTTATTTTCCCCTAAAGGCATATATAGATAGTTTTCAACATTCCTTTTTGTAAGATTTTGAGTTCCAAAATTTTTCTCTCTCATTCCCTTATCTATCCCTTTCCCCAAGACAGCAAGCAATCTGACATAGGTTATCTATGTACAATCATTTTACAAAACCTTGTGTTCCAAATTTTTCTCTTGTTCTCACTTTCTCCCTCTTCCCCAAGACCGCAAACATTCCAAAATAGAGGTTAAACATGTACAATTCTTCCAAATGTATTTCCATATTTGTCATGCTGTACAAGATAAGTTAGATCAAAAAGGGAAAAAAAGCAGGCAGACAAATAACAACAAAAAGTGAAAATACTGTGCTTTGATCCATATTCAGTCTCCATAGATCTCTCTCTGGAAGTGCATGACTTTTTCCATCCCAAGTCTATTGGAATTGCCTTGACTCACCTCACAATTGAAAAAAGCCAAGTCTATCACAGTTGATCATCACATAATCTTATTGTTACTGTGTACAATGTTCTTTTGGTTCTGCTTATTTCATTCAGCATCAGTTCATGGAAGTGTCTCAAAGCTTTTCTGAAATCAGACTGTTCATCATTTCTTATAGACCAATAATATTCCAATATGTTCATATACCATAACTTATTCAGCCATTCCTCAACTGATGGTCATCCACTCAATTTCCAATCCTAGCTGCTATAAAGAGTTGTTACAAACATTTTTGCATATGTGCATCTTTTCCCCTCTTTTATGTTCTCTTTGGGATACAGACCCATTAGAGCCACTGCTGGATCAAAAGGTATGCCCAATTATATAGCCCTTTAGGCATAGTTCCAAATTGCTCTCCAGAATGGTTAGATCAGTCCACAACACTATCAACAATGCATCAGTGTCCTAGTTTTCCCATAGCCCCTTCAACATTTATCATTATGTTTTCCTGTCTTAGCCAATCTGAGAGCTATGAAGTGGTACCTCAGAGTTGTCTTAAGTTGTATTTCTCTAAGCAATGGTGATTCATATGCCTGGAAATTCAGACTTAGATTTCTTCATCTGAAATTTGTCTGTTTTGCCATTTGGACAATGGCTTGTATTCTTATAAATTTGAGTCAATTCTCTATATGTTCTATAAATGAGGTCTTTGTCAGAAACACTGGCTGTAAAAATTGTTTCCCAGCTCTCTGCTTCCCTTTTAATCTTGGCTGCATTTGTTTTGTTTGTACAAATTTTTTTAATTTGATGTAATTAAAATGATCTATTTTGTATTTCATAATGTTCTCTAGTTTTTCTTTGGTTATAAATTCCTTCCTTCTCCATAGATCTGAGAGGCAGAATATCCTTTGTTCTCCTAATTTGCTTATATTATCACTCTTTATGTCTAAATCATGAACTCATTTTTATCTTATCTTAGTATAAGGTGCTAGATGTTGGTTGAGGCCTGGATTCTGTCACATTATTTTCCAGTCTTCCCAGCAATTTGTGTCAAGTAGTGAGTGCTTATCACAGAATTTAGAGTCTTGTAAATTTAATCTATTCCACTGATCCCCTACTTTATTTCTTAGTCAGTACCAAATGGCTTTGATGACCACTACTTTACAATATAGCTATAATATAATATATTAGTTTTCTGGTATAGACCTAAATTTTTTTTTCATAAATTTCCTTTAAATTCTTGACCTTTTGTTCTTCCAGGTGAATTTTGTTATTATTTTATTTAGTTCTGTAAAGTAATTTCTTGGCAATTTGATTGGTATGGCACTGAATAAATAGATTAATTTAGATAGAATTTGTCATTTTTGGTATATTAGCTTGGCTTATCCACGAGCACTTGATGTTCTTTCATTTGTTTAGATCTGACTTTATTTGTGTGAAAAGTGTTTTGTACCCATATCCATTTCTGATGTTGAATCATTTGACAGTTCCAAGGACTTCAATGAAAATAACTCTTTTGGGGGCAGCTAGGTGGCGCAGTGGATAGAGCACCAGCCCTGAAGTCAGGAGGACCTGAGTTCAAATTTGATCTCAAACTCCTAACACTTCCTGGCTGTGTGACCCTGGGCAAGTCACTTAACCCTAAAAAACAAAACACCTCTTTTTTTTTTTTTTTTTCTTTTTTCCCCCCCTGAGTCAGCAGCTATGGCTACTGCAGAAGTCAAGGTTAAAGTACAATACCCTGATATTTCTCCACAAGAATTTCTTCCCTGGGGACATGGCTATATGAGTTGAGTTGAAAGGAGGAGTGGAGGTCTAAGGGGTAGTGCTATTTTTATTAAGGCTCTTAACTTGTTAGTGGCAGTTGGTCAGTGATAAGTATTAGTAGTGGCAAGATGATTGTCAGGGGCCTTGCTGGAAGCAAGGCTGGGATATGAGGAACTTCTATCTTGGGACTTTTAGGATCAGGATCCTGGGGTCTTTCCATTAAGGTTGGAGGAAAGGTAGTAGTTAAAATGGTACTAGTCATTTGAACATGCCTGGTATATGTTACCTTCTGTCTTCCTCTCTGGGTATCTTATGCTTCTGGTAATCCATAGCCCTGTACTTCCAAGTTATAAGTTCATATAGGCCAGGTTCAGAATTTGGGAACTACTTCCAAATCATTCCTTCTTGGAGGCCATTTTGACCTCGCCCAGAGTTTGCTTTGGCAGTTGTATTGTATACATTACTTTTAGTTCTGACTGATATTCCTACTAGCTTGGGAAAAGCTAAAGGCGACTCCCTCACCTTCTGTCCAGAACCACCTTCACTCTAAAGAATCTATATAGGCCTTTAGCCTTATAAAATGGAAAAGCGTGGTGCCACAGGGGTAGAGTGCTGGGCCTGCAGTCAGGAAGACTCAATTTCTTGAGTCTGAAATAGGCTGCAGGTACTTAGTAACTGTGTGACCCTGGGCAAATCACTCAATCCTGTTTGTCTTAGTTCTTCTTCTGTAAAATGAGCTGGAGAAGAAAATGGAAAACCTTTCCAGTTGGCCTGCCAAGAAAATTCCAAATGGAATCTTGAAGAGTCAGATACAACTGAAAAATGACTAAGCATCAACAAAAAGTCTTATAATATTACCCTAGGGGATTAGAATTTCTTCCCCCATTCCTTACCAAGGAAAATGAATTTGAGGTTGTAAGATAAGCATGTTATAATTATGATAATAAAGGAAGGTCAGGTTTGTTTTCTTACATTAGACCTCTATCCAAGATGGCTCCTTTAGCTCTAGGCCAAGATCTACTGCTTAATCCTATTATTTCTAAAAATTTGGGTCTGGATTCTCTTTTTATTCTGTATTGCTTCCAGTCTGCTTCCTCCCTTGGCCCAAGAACTTCTCTATTCTTTTTTAGAAGGCTATATCCTGGAGCTCTCACTATTCCAGGAGGGTTCAGGGACTCCTACCCTTTGTCTCTCTGGTGCCCCTCTCCCTAGCTTCTATCTAACAGGCTGAGAAGTTTGGCTACTGCCTTGAAATGGCTGTCTCCAGGAACCAGAAGGTTCAGAATTAAATGCCTCTCTATCATTGCCTCTGTCTGCTGCCGTCTTTTGGATTGAGAGACTCTGATGCTGCTTCTTTTTTTATTTTTATTTTTAGGAAAGCTTTTTATTTTTGAAACATATTCATTGATAATTTTCAATATTCACTTTTGCAAAACCTTGTGTTTCAAATTTTTTCTCTTCCTTCCCTCCATCCCCTTCCCTAGACAGCAAGTAATGCAATATTTGTTAACCTTGTGCAATTCTTCTATACATATATATATATATATATTTGCTTTTTTTTGCTGAGGCAATTGTGGTTAAGTGACTTGCCCAGAGTCACACAGCTAGGGAATGTTAAGTGTCTGAGATCAGATTTGAACTCAGGTCTTCCTGACTTCAGGGCTGGTGCTCTAACCACTGCGCCACCTAGCTGCCCCTCTTCTATACATACTTCCACAATTATTATGCTACACAAGAAAAATCAGATTAAAAAAAGAAAAAAATGAGAAAGAAAACAAGATGCAAGCAAATAACCACAAAAAAGTGAAAGTATATTTTGTGATCCACACTCAGTGCCCACAGTCTTCTCTCTGGATGCAGATGGCTTTCTCCATCACAAGACCATTGGAACTGGCCTGAATCACCTCACTATTGAAAAGAGCCATGTCCATCAGATTTCAGCATCATATAGTCTTCTTGTTGCTGTGTATGATGATCTGGTTCTGCTCGTTTCACTCAGCATCAGTCCATGCAAGTCTCTCCAGGCCTCTCTGAAATTATCTTGCTGGTCATTTCTTACAGAGCAATAATATTCCATAACATTCATATACCATAATTTATTCAGCCACTCTCCAATTGATGGGCATCCATTCAGTTTCTAGTTTCTAGCCACTACAAAAAGAGCTGCCACAAACATTCTTGCACAGGTGGGTCCCTTTTCCTCCTTTAAGATCTCTTTGGAATATAAACCCAGTAGAGACACTGCTGGAGCAGAGGGTATGCACAGTGTATAGCCCTTTAGGCATAGTTTCATATTGCTCTCCAGAATGGTTGGATCTGGTGCTGCTTCTTTAGGGCTGAGGTGTGTGTGTGTGTGTGTGTGTGTGTGTGTGTGTGTGAGATGATTCCTGGAAGACAGTGCTGGTGTGCTGATATATAGACTTTATCTCTCACGTCCAAACTCAGAGACTATTTGGTACAACTTTCACTGGACTTTTCTACAGAGCCCATGCTTGTCTATTTCTTTTATAGACCCAGTATGCTCAGTGTGGGGTGGTTTGTGATCTGCCACAAGCTGAACCAAATTGTTCTCCTCTCCTCCAGTCAGGTTGGAAAGGTCCTGGCCTAGGAGATGTTAGTGAAGTATTTTTTTACATTTTAAAAAATTTTATTTTAAATTTATGGAATAAAATAAAAATTTTCATAATATAGTAATACAAAGATGATTGTCCATGAAACTGTAAATCAATTATATACAACTTGCTATTCCTTTTACATATGTAAATTTCTTTTTTTTTCTTTTTTCTTTCCTTCTCTCTTCACTTCCAGAGATGGCTACTATTAAACATATATATATATATATACATATATACATATGTATATATAAAATTATTCTTTGACTACTTCTATTTATTAGTTCTTTGTGGATTCAGATAGTGCCTTTCTTCATATGTCCTTTAGAGTTTATTTGGATATTTATAATAGTCAAAATGATTTATTCATTCAAAATCATATTTACAATATTGCAGTTCTTGTATTTAATGTTCTCTTGCTTCTGTTCATTTTTCTCTGTTATTTCATTCAAGTCTTTCCATGTTTTCCTAAGATAATTGAGCTCATCAATTCTTTTTTTTTAATTTTATTTTATTTGCATAACATATGTGTGGGTAATTCTTCAACAATAACCCTTACATAGCTTTCCGTTACAAATTTTTCCCCCCAACTCCCCACCCCTCCCCTAGATGGCAGGATATCCACTACATGTTAATTATGTTAAAATATTGGCAAATCGAATATATGTATACATATTTCCAAACTTATCATTGTTCTGCAAGAAAAATCGTATCTGCAAGAAAGAAAAATCAGATAAAGGAAACACAATGTAAGCAAACATCAATCAAGGAGTATGAGAATGTTATGTTGTGGTCCACATTTCGCATCCCTCTCTCTGGGTGTATATGGCTTTCTTCAGTGAACAATTGGAGGTGGTTTGAAACATTTCATTGTTGAAGAGAGCCATGTCCATCAGAATTAATCATCATATAGTATTGTTGTTGCCGTGTATAATGATCTCCTGGTTCTGCTCATTTCACTCAGCATCAGTTCATGTAAGTCTCTTCAGGCCTCTCTGAAATCATCTTGCTGGTCATTTCTTACAGAACAATAATATTCCATAATATTCATATACCATAATTTATTCAGCCATTCTCCAATTGAAGGGCATCTATTCAATTTCCAGTTTCTAGCCACTACAAAAAGGGCTGCCACAAACATTCTTGCACATGTGGGGCCTTTTCCTTCCTTTATGATTTCTTTGGGATATAAGCCCAATAGAAATGCTGCTGGGTCAAAGGGTATGCACAGTTTGATAACTTTTTGGAGCTCATCAATTCTTATAGCACTATAATATTCCATCAAAATTCCATCACAATATACCACAACTTGTTTAGCCATTCCCCAATTGACAGGTGTGTTAATGGACATGTCTATACCTTCCAGCAGAAGTACTGAAATGAAAGTCTCAAATAATAATGCACATCTGTCAAGGTGATATGGTCAGTGGGATTGATGAAATGATGGGCAGGTTGGCAAAAACTGACCAGTCTTCTCATTAAGCCTCTCTGATAGTAACTATTCATATTTATAAAGTATTTTATTTTATTTATCTATTTTCCAATTGAGGTTAAATGGCTTGCCTAGTGTCACACATATACTAAGTTGTCTGAGATAAAATTCGAACTCAGGAAGATGAGTCTTCCAGGTTCCAGGTGCAACACTCTATCTGCTGTGCTGCTTAGATGCCCCTAGTAAGTTGATTAGCTTTTCAGTGTTAATAAATGCTCTTTGTCTCACTTGCATGTGGTAGGTGCTTAATGACTGCCTGTTGGATGAATTCTTATTTACAGTTTATAGGCTAGATTAAAGAGGTAAACAACTGAGAGATTACACCAGTCTTATATGTGAAATTAAAACATTGTTTGATAGTGCAAAAACAAAATATTTTTATATGATTTTGAGAATGTCAGTTAAAATGTGTATATTCTTTGCCTGTGGCTCAATGATTTTTCCCCCAGAGACATATTTTCTACTCTAATTGATTTATTTCTAATATCTAAATAGTCATGATGCCTGCTGCCCTACAGAAACAATTTATCTTGTCCTGACCTTTCTGTTTCTTTCTATTCTTGTTTTGACATAATATAGAGGTCATGTTCTAATACCAAGTTAATAGAAAAAAAATCACATTACTGTTTTTTTTTAAACAATTAATTCTTAATGCCACTCTGATTTGTGGTGTAGAAATTACAATAGAAAAAAATAGCTTCATCATGTGACTATATTGCAGTATGGTAGGATTTCTCTAGCTTTTGTCCCCTGTGCCTATTTCTAGATTCAGTTCTCCCTTCCTTGTCTTGATTGAAAACAATAGTGCATATACTGCACACATCAGATGAGACTCTTAAAATAGATACACCAGAAAAGCAATAAAAAACCCATTACTTTTGATCATGTAGTATATACATTGTGTAATTAAATTAGTGAAAGATCAATTTATTTAGGGGATTTAGAAAAGAATGGCCCCTAGGATGGGTAGATTCTTTTATGAAAGATTGTTCAAAACTATGTAGTAGAATATGGACCCCCCAAAAAGCATAGGTATTATTAAAAAAAAAAACCCAAAGACAAAAAAATGCAGCAATTGCATCAATTATATTGATGATATTTCAGACCAAAGTTTACTTTGTGGGCATGATACTTATTTTATTGCATAGTAAATGGATTTCCTTTGCCTCCCCTCTTTTTTTTTTTAATGAAACAAAATGTAAAACAATGAAAGATAACTATACAAAATATGTGGATAGCGAGGTGGCTCAGTGGATAGAGTACCAAAATTTAAGTCAGGAAGATTCACTTTCTTGAATTCATGAACAGTGTCAGACACTAAATGGTGTGTGACCTTGGGCAAATGAATGTTTCCTCATTTGTAAATGGGGATTAAAAATAACACCTACCTCCCAGGATTGTTGTAAAGATCAAAATTAGATTATAATTGTATCAAGCCATTCTCCAATTGATAAATGGTCAAAGGATATGAACAGACAAATTTCAGATGAAGAAATTGAAACTATTTCTAGTCACATGAAAAGGTGCTCCAAATCACTATTGATCAGAGAAATGCAAATTAAGACAACTCTGAGATACCACTACACACCTGTCAGATTGGCTAAAATGACAGGAAATGATAATGATAACTGTTGGAGGGGATGTGGGAAAGCTGGGACACTGATACATTGTTGGTGGAACTGTGAATGGATCCAGCTATTCTGGAGAGCAATTTGGAACTATGCTCAAAAATGATCAAACTGTGCTGGATCCCTTTGACCCAGCAGTGTTTCTATTGGGCTTATATCTCAAAGAGATCTTAAAAGAGGGAAAGGGACCCACATGTGTAAGAATGTTTGTGGCAGCCCTTTTTGTAGTGGCAGGAAACTGGAAACTGAATGGATGCCCATCAGTTGGAGAATGGCTGAATAAATTATGGTATATGAATGTTATGGAATATTATTGTTCTGTAAGAAACGACCAGCAGGATGATTTCAGAGAGGCCTGGAGAGACTTGCAAGAACTGATGCTGAGTGAAATGAGCAGAACCAGGAGAACATTATACACAGCAACAACAAGACTATATGATGATCAATTCTGATGGACATGGTTCTCTGCAACAATGAGATCAAACCAGTTCCTATTATTCAGTGATGAAGAAAGCCATGTACACCCAGAAGAGGACCATGGGAACTGAATGTGGTTCACAAAGTAGCATTTTCACTCTTTTCATTGTTGCTTGCTTGCATTTTATTCTGCTTCTTTTTTAAACTAGTTTGATTTGATTTTTCTATGCATATATTGAATTTAATATATATTTCAACCATGTTTAACATATATGACTACTTGCCATCTAGGGGAGGGTGTGGGGGAAGGGAGGGAAAATTGGAACAAGGTTTTGCAAGGTCTAATGTTAAAGAATTGTCCATATGCATGTTTTGAAAAATAAAAAAGCTTTAATAAAAAAGATTATAATTGTAAAGCATTTAGCTCAGAACCTGATACATATTAAGCACTACATATGTTAACTATTATTATGAGTATTTATTAATCATGTATCTACTATGTACCAGGCTCCATGCTATGGTCTTGGAATACAAAGAAAGGTAAAAAACAAAGCAAAAACAGAACAATCCCTGCTTTCAAAGAGCACACAGTCTAATGAGTGAATAAAACTAATGGTATAAGAAAAATAATTCTGAATTTAGAATTAGAGTATATATATTTAAATTCTTTTTAAAATTTGATATTTTATTTTCTTAATCACATGTAAAACAGTTTTTTTACATTTTGAGTTCCAGATTCTCTTCCATTATCCTTTCCCTCTATATCCCTCTACACATTAAGAAGGCACATGTGAAATTGTGCAAAATATTTCCATAAAAGTCATGTTGCAAAACAAAGCATACATCTCCTCCCCCCAAAAAAACCTCAAGAAAAAATAAAATTAAAAAAAAGTGTGCTTCAATTTGTATTCAGACCCAATCAGTTCTTTCTCTGTGTATGGATGTCATTTTTCACCATCAATCCTTCAGAGTAGTCTTGGATCATTGTAGTGCTTAGGATAGCAAAGTTACCAGTGGATTTAAATTCTTGATCTAATAGTTATCAACTATGTCATTTTGTAGCTAAAGAGTCTGGAACTTCTTAAGTTCCTTCTAAACCTATTTATAAACCTGTACATTTCATGAGATAGGTTTAGTCTCTACATTAGGAAAAACAAAAACAAAACAAAAAAGCAACTTACCAACTATTGGATTTATCCCAAATTGCAGTAGTGGTAATAGTAGATCCTAGTTCACCTAAACTCTCTAGGAAAAATTTGTATGTTCTTTTATGATGAATGTTGTAAAGGGGATTCTTGTTCAGGCACAGAAATGCTAGGGACCTTAAGTCTGGTTTTCACTGATTAGATGAATTGTCATCTTTTATCTTCCCCTCCCTTTGTAAGGTAGTGTTAATTCCTAGTCTAAGAGTGTTGTGCTGAATCCCTCTTGGGCAAATACTGCTTTTTTTTTTCAAACCTGCTATTGCTGGAGTACTGGTCACATAACTTTGGCAGACCTGTCAACTCTCCATTGAAGCAATTTTGCTGGATTAGTGTGACCTTCTAGGTCTGTAGAATTTTAATTAAAATGAAAAGGGGAATCTACCCATTTTGTTTCCCACTTCCAGTGGCAAATGTCTATCTAACATATATTTGTGTTTACTGGGGAAAATAAAAAGAGAGTCTATTCAAAAAGTTTATTCATATGAAATTTATTTAAGATTTTATTAATTAGCAATGTTGGATTGCTAGAGCTCAGGAGTTCTGATTTAGAGTGAGCTAAGCTAATTGGGTTTCTGTAGTAAATTTGAAATAAATATTGTTAGTCCCTAGAAACAAGGGGCACCAGGTTGCTTAAAAGGGGTGAACAGGCTCAGGCTAGAAGCAGAGGAAGTTAAAATTCTGATGTCAATAAGTGATGGGAATGGACCTGTCAGTTGCCCTTGCATTTCCAACCTTGTTGAAATGGGAAGAAGCAATCTAATGAAAATAACCAACAAGTCTTAAGAATATTGGAGATGAGGACGGATCTTTGCTTTGTTTTCTTTTTAGTCCTAGGATTCTTACTTTTTTATTTTTCTAATTCTCAAGCATCTATTTTTTTTCCTCTTTACTCTTTTGGAAAATAAAATAAAATAAAACTCCTGGTAATAGATAAATATAGTCAAGCAAAACAAATTCCCCATATTGGCCATGTCCAATAATGCATGTCTCATTCTGCATATTTGACCATCACTTCTCTATGTATAGCATTGATTATTGCATTAATTAGATTAGTCTTTTGGAATTGTCCTTTCAATATTGATGTTACAGTATAAATTGTTTTTCTCTTTCTATTCACATCACTCTGCATCAATTCATTAAGTCTTTCCCAGTTTCTCTGAAACCATCCCTCCATTTCTTACAGCAAAGTAGAATTTCATTATATTCATATGTCATAATTTGTTTAGTTATTCTCCAAGATTCACCCTTGATGGTCACTCTCTTTGTCTCCCAATTCTTTGCCACTTCAAAAAGTGATGTTATAAATATTCTTGTACATATCTGGTCTTTTCCTCTTTCTTTAATCTCTTTGGGATATAGGTCTAATAATGACATTAACATTTACACAATAGACAGTGTATACTATATACATTGTATATACAGTTTAATAGCTTTTGGGGCAGGGGTCTAATTTTTTTTCTCTATATGGTTGGACCAATTTATAGTTCCACTAATGCTACATTAAAATTCCTGTTTTTCTTGAAACCCCTCCAGCATTTGTCATTTTCCCTTTGTCAGTTTTGCTAATCTGAAGGGAACCTCAGAATAGTTTTAATTTATATTTCTCTAGTTAATAGTTATTTGGAGCATTTTAATGTGAATATTGATACCTTTGTTTTCTTATAAATCTGCCTGTTCATATCTTTTGACCATTTAGCAATTGAAGAATGGTATTTATTATTATGAATTTGAATTATTTATTATGTCTTAGAAATGAATCCTTTATAACATAAACTTGAGGTACAGATTTTTCCCATAGTTAACTGCTTTATGTGAGATTATTATAAATTCTAAGGGTGGTCCTCCACTAGCAGTTTGGATGACTGCTTGTATTATAGATTAACTTTTGGGGTGTTGATAGCAATGATGATGGCATTCCAGCTTGTTTTCATTTTATCTCAGTGATATTTTCCCAGTTTTCCTTACTTCCTAGGAGTTCTAGGGAAATGTTCTCTCCCAAAGATCTACATTGAGTAATGATATTTGTGTAGTAAGGAGTAAAAAAAATGATTTAAGAAATCTTGACAATCCATGAATGACCTTGCAAATTAATTTGGCTTACTTTCATGGAGGTAGGAGTTTACTGTCATGTCCTTGGCTGGACTCTGAAACATTTATTTATCTGTTAATTTCTCAGATCCCAAATTCTTAATCCTCCACAAGTATGGTCATTATCTTCTAGGTGAATTCATGCCAAAATAAAGAACAAAGGTGCTATTAAATTTGTTCACAGTATATATTTCTTATTTAACTCTTTACTCTTTTGAGTGAGTTTTGAAACTCTAAAACAGTCCATAGGAGTAGTCACTAGATTAACAATAACTTAGGGGAGGGTTCTTGACATTTTTTAATAGCTTGGGTCCTTCTGGTAGTCTATTCAAAACTGTGAATCCCTTCTCAGAATAATGTTTTTAAATGAATAAAAATATATAGGATTACAAGGAAAATCAGTTATCTTGAAATGCAGTTATCAAAATATTTTAAAAACTATTTTACAAATTCCTGGTAGAGAACCTCTTACTTTTTATTCATTACTTCACATATGGGAATGTTTGTGGCTGAGATGGAAATTGCTAAAAGCTAGACTAAGTACTACAACACATTCTTTTTTTTATTTTATTAAAACTTTTTATTTGCAAAACATATGTATGGGTAATTCTTCAACATTGACCCTTACAAAGCTTTCCGTTACAAATTTTCCCCCCCTACTCCCTACCCCTCCCCTAGATGGCAGGATATCCACTGCATGTTAATTATGTTAAAATACTTGACAAATCGAATATATGTATACATATTTCCACACATTATTTTTGTGCAAGAAAAATCATATCTACAAGAAAGAAAAATCAAAGAAAGTAAATACAATGCAAGCAAACATCAATAGAGAGCATGAAAATGTTATGTTGTGGTCCACATTTCACATCCATCTCTCTGGGTGTATATGGCTTTCTTCACTGAACAATTGGAACTGGTTTGAAACATTACATCTACAACACATTCTTAACTGAGTATAATTTTGTTTACTTTTTGTACAAAATTTCTGAGAGTCAGTGTAGTAGAGAGAATAAAGATCTGGCTGCAATATCAGGAAAATTTTTCTGAGTTTCAATCCTACGTCTAACATATACTGGTTGTGTTCTTTTAGACAAATCATGTAGCCTCTCAGTGATCTTGCTCTCTAATCTGTAAAAGTATAAATTGCAAGAATATTTCGACCCATATTGATTGGGGTTTCCTCACCTGGGAATTTCCTATGCCAATCAAATTAAAGACCAATTAAAATTCCTATTCCAAAGAATAAGCAAATAAACTATACATAATTTCAAAAGATCAGTGCATCTCCTGAACTGCTTTCATAAACCACATAAATCCTCAGATTATATAGGAAGTCCTTCCATTCCAGGAGTTCTAGAAAATGTACAGTTAGTCCATGTTTGGGTAAAGGAATGCAGATGATATAACAGTTCAAAATTCAGTGTTCAATTCACTCATCCAACAAGAAGGACTTGCAGCATAGACAACGTACATGGGATCTAGTTGGAGCTCAGAAAAGAAAGAAGGTTTCATGTCAAGGGGTTTTCTTCTTCTTTTTTTGGTGGTAACTGTCCTGTCATTGGCAGAGACTTATGACCTCTTCTGGCTGCAGCTAGCTCATTGCTTATGAAACAGGATGTTTGAACTCAATAGTCAGTTTTTGACAAAAAACCTGCTATGGTTATATTGCCTTGATCTTGCTCTCTGAACCTGACCCTTTCTGACATGACCCCTGCTGCTGTTACAATGTCATGTCACTTCCTGTGCACATCTCTCCTACTCCTCAGTTTAAATACCAGCTGCTTTTTGAAAGAGAAAGAAGCAACTATAATGTGAAGGACACTACAAATTTATTTATTGCATGTGATTTAGGCAACCCCTTTCCTGCATCTTCTTGGTCATAGTGACAATCTCTCCCTCTCCCCTTTAATAACTTGAATAATTGCTTTTGCTTTTCATACTTTTGTTTGTGTAGGCTTATGAAGATATTCAGAATAGTTTCCAAGTTGTTCTCCTGGATGTTCTTTTCCATTTGCTTCTTGTAAAATAAATTTTGTTAATGCTCTTCCTTAAATTTTTCCCTTCTGTGAAATGCTTTCCTCTGAAAGATTTGCAGTCTGGCCTTTGTACCAGGAATCATAAAATACTTATAATATGCACTAAGTAAAGGGAGGCTGTCACCTTTCTTTTGAATATAGAATATATCAAGTAATGAGGATGTGCATATTGTGAATTTCCATTAGAAAGAAATTTTGGTTTGGCATTTTAGGGGAGCTAACTCCAATGAATTAGAAGGAACTGTCCAAATAAAATTAATATTTCTGATTTTAAGTATTAAAATTCATAGTAGATTATAATGTCATTCCAACTAAAGGAAGATTTTTTTCTTCAGATATCAAAGATATTTTCCTTTTCTTTTGGAAAGACTTTAGAAGGACATTGGTCATTAGAAAGACATTTTGGAAAGAAATGCATTTTCTCAGTCAACTCATTTATTAAGCACCTACTATGCAAGAATACAAAGAAAGGCAAAAAATAAGGAGCTCACAATCTAGTGGGGGATGACAAAGTCCAAATAACTATGTGAAACAAAATATATGTAGGATAAATTGGAGATAACCAATGAAGGGAAAGCATGAAGATTAAGGAGGACTAGGAAAGTCTTCTGGTAGAAGATAAAACTTTAATTGAGACTTGAAGGAAGCCAGGAGCTAAAAATGAAAAAGGAGAGAGTTCCAGGCATGGAAGATATCCAGAGAAAATGATTAGAGTTGGGAATGGAGTATTGTGTGGGAGGAACAGCTGGGAGGCCAATGTCATTGAATGGCAGAGTACTTGAGGGAAACTGGAAAAGTTGGAAGGGCTTTGAAAGTCAAATAGAGGGCCATGGTACAAACGCAGATCAGCACCTTATTTACTCCTTAGAGTCTTATGGAGTTCCATAGGAAAGTGGTAGATAAAATGACTTGTGTAGGGTCAATATGTGTTTGAAACTGAACTTGAGCCCAGATTTTCCTGATTTCAAGGGTTTATTCATGCTGACTCTCAATCAGTTACTTATTCTAAGATGAAAAACAATGTTTCATACCCAAGTTAGAAAGGAATTGAAAAATTATTGCAAAAGCAATAATGTAAAGACAAATAACTGAAATACATATATATATATACGCACATATATATATATATGTATATATATATATATATATATACTTATTTGTTGTAGAGTCTCTTAGTAGAGAGGTGTTGGATTCAGAATATATACTGAGACATATATATTATGCAAATATCCACATAATATTTATATAGCTATATGTGTTGATATCTAGATATAAATCTGGGTAGATACCAATTTAGAATATACTCTAAGTCCATCTAGATTTAGATAGATAATGATATATCTCTATGACTCAATCTGTTTTCTAAGTCTATTATATCTCTATCAGGAGGTGGTTAGTATATTTTTTTTCTTGAGTCCTCTAGAATTATGGCTGGTCATTAGGTTTATCAGAGTTCCAAAGATGTATCTCTATATATTTATATTTAGTCAAGGTCAATGTGCAAATTTATTTACCTTGACTATATATGTTTGTAATGGTGCTTTGGTTTTCTTGCTTTCTCAATTAGGAGGCAAGAGGGATTTGAAAATAAAATTTAACTAGAAAAAAGGAAAATTTCATAAGGGAATAAATCCAACAGTTTTTCTAAGGAATAAGCCCCTTCTATGAAATTTGCAAGTGATCTAGTCTCTGCCTAAAGAGCTCCAATGATGATGAATACACTACTTTCCAGGGTAAGCTTATTTCATTTTGAGGCAGCTTTGTTAGAAAATTCTTAACTTACATTGAGTCCATATAAGGTGGATAAATATGAGAGTTGAAGAATTTAATGAAAAAAAAAATAAGACTCAGGAAAGAGGGAAATAGGAATTTGCATCAGTCATATAAATCTTTTTTTTAATTTCTTTTTTTTTCTTTTTTTTAATTATTATTTTTTAAAAATTTATTTATTAATACTTTTTATTTGCAAAACATATGTATGGGTAATTCATAAACATTAACCCTTACAAAGCTTTCTGTTACAAATTTTTCCCCTCTACTCCCCACCCCTCCCCTAAATGGCAGGATATCCACTACATGATAATTATGTTAGAATACTTAAGAAATCGAATATATGTATAGTTATTGCATCATTTTTTGTGCAGGAGAAATCATATCTACAAGAAAGAATAATCTGATAAAGGAAATACAATGCAAGCAAACATCAATAGAGAACATGAAAATGTTATGTTGTGGTCCACATTTCACATCCCTCTCTCTGGGTGTATATGGCTCTCTTCACCAAACAATTGGAACTGGTTTGAAGCATTTCATTATTGAAGAGAGTCATGTCCCTTAGAACTGATCCTCATATAGTATTGTTGTTGCCGTGAATAATGATCTCCTGGTTCTGCTCACTTCACTGAGCATCAGTTCATGCAAGTCTCTCCAGGCCTCTCTGAAAACGTCCTGCTGGTCGTTTCTCACAGAACAATAATATTCCATAACATTCATAAACCATAATTTGTTCAGCCACTCTCCAATTGATGGGCATTCCTTCAGTTTCCAGTTTCTAGCCACTACAAAAATGGCTGCCACAAACATTCTTGCACATGTGGGGCCCTTTCCAACCTCTAAGATCTCTTTGGGATATAAGCCCAATAGAAACACTGCTGGGTCAAAGGGTATGCACAGTTTGATAACTTTTTGAGCATAGCTCCAAATTACTCTCCAGAATGGTTGGATCCTTTCACAGTTCCACCAACAATGTATCAGAGTCCCAGCCCTCCCATATCCCCTCCAACATTCGTCGTTATCTTTTCCTGTCATTTTAGCCAATCTGACAGGTGTGTAGTGGTACCTCAGGGTTGTCTTAATTTGCATTTCTCAGATCAATAGTGATTTGGAGCACCTTTTCATGTGACTACAAATAGTTTTAATTTCATCCTCTGAAAATTGTCTGTTCATATCCTTTGGCCATTTATCAATTGGAGAATGGCTTGAATTCTTATAAATATGAGACAATTCTCTATATATCTTAGAGATGAGACCTTTATCAGAACCCTTAAATGTAAAGACGATTTCCCAATTTGATGCTTCCCTCCTAATCTTGTCTGCATTAGTTTTGTTTGTACAGAAACTTTTTAACTTAATATACTCAAAATTATGTATCTGGTGTTCAATTAAGAGTTCCAGATCTTCTTTGGACATAAATTTATTCCATCTCCACAGGTCTGAGAGGTAAACTATCCTATGTTCCTCTAATTTGGTTATAATATTGCTCTTTATATCTAGATCATGAACCCATTTAGATCTTACCTATAAATCATTTCATGAAAGTACAAGATCATTTTCAGAGAAATCCTTCCTGTCCTTGAAATAAGGAAGCTTCTTTCATTAATTAGTTTCATAGGAAGAATCCGAGGAAGTTGCAAAAGTGCCAAGAACTACAAAATCTTTTGGCTTCAGCTTTCTTCTGACAAGGCAATATGGAAAGTGAACTATGACTTTCAGATACCATTAGGTTGAGAAAACAGGTGAAGACCTCTTTGGCCATTCTCATCCCCTTTAGTCCTATTACTGTACTTTTATTGTGACTTTTTTTTTTCCTCTGAAGAGCTCAAATCACTTAGGTAGTCACTTAATACGATTAGTCGTTTGTTTTTCATTGACTTTCAGTTTCCCTCTGAAATGAAGGTATTGATCAACTTCCAAAAAAAAAAAAAAAAAAAAAAAAAAAAGGCCATAGGCAAAAACTTGATTTTAGCTGGTTTATTCTGTAGATTGCTATTAGCTGCTCTGTTTTTAGCTTTCAGTAACTCGGGCTTATTTCCAGCTTCTTATTGAGCAAATATCATTGTGGCTGAATTTAAAACAGAATGATTTTTATATCTTACTATACATCAATCAGTCTTATTGATATTGCTGCTAAATCCCAATTGTGGAAATATTATTGAAAACAAAAAAGAAAAGATATTCTTTAGAATAGATAGATACTGTTATTTATTTGTATTTTCATCCACCACTGCTTTGATCTCTTTCATTTGACAAATAAAGACTATTTAAAGGATTCATTCTTCTCTTTGTGAAGAATATCCTCTGTATTGTCATCTTTGTTTACTGTTACTCTTGAATATAGGTGATGTTTTCCAGGAAGTGGATCATGGAGTCACTCTTCAACATATCTCCAGCTTTATTGCTTTCTGGTTTTTGTTTGTAAAAAAAAAAATGCCAATATAGATATGCTTCATTTTCTTTAGTACCATATCACCCAGAGAGGTAGAAGTAGCTAGTCATTTTTTTTAATATAAAGCTTTTTATTTACAAAACATATGAGTTACCTTTCAACATTGACCTTTGCAAAAACTTTTTTTTTCCCAAGCTTTTCCCCTCCTTCCCCCCACCCCCCACCCCTAGATGACAGGCAATCTAATACATGCTAAATAGGATAAATTATATGACAAATACAATATATGTATACATATCTATACAGTTATCTTACTGCGCAAGAAACATCAGATCTAGAAAGAGAAGGAGAAAAAACAACCTAAGAAGGAAAACAAAATGCATGGAAATATTCACAGAAAGCGTTAAAATGCTGTGTTGTGGTTCACACTCAGTTCCCACAGGCCTCTCTCTGGATGCATATGACTATCTTCATCGCTGAACAATAGGTACTGGTTTGAATCACATCATTGTTGAAGAGAACCATGTCCATCACAATTGATCATCGTATAGTCTTGTTGCTGTGTATAATGTTCTCCTGGTTCTGCTGATTTCACTCAGCATCAGTTCATGCAAGTCTCTCCAGGCCTCTCTGAAATCCTCCTGTTGGTCATTTCTTACAGAACAATAATATTCCATAACATTCATATACCATAATTTATTCAGCCATTCTCCAATTGGTGGGCATCTTTTCAATTTCCAGTTTCTTGCCACTACAAAAAGGGCTGCCACAAACATTTTTGTACATGTGGGTCCCTTTCCCTTCTTTAAAATCTCTTTGGGATATAGGCTCAGTAGAAACACTGCTGGGTCAAAGGATATGCACAGTTTGATAACTTTTTGAGCATAGCTCCAAATTGCTCTCCAGAATGGTTGGATCCGTTCACAGTTCCACCAGCAATGTATCAGTGTCCCAGTTTTCCCACATCCCCTCCAACAGTTATCATTATCATTTCCTGTCATTTTAGCCAATCTGACAGGTGTGTAGTGGTATCTCAGAGTTGTCTTAAT